>JANHZT010007329.1:41108-51132 GCA_032468215.1 Stegonotus admiraltiensis | reverse complement strand
ACTAAGCAGGTATATACAAAAGTATGAAGGCTATTGCTTAACGTATTGTAAGCCACCCTGAGTCTCCGGAGAAGGGCAACATATAAACCGAACCAATAAATAAATAAATAAATAAATAAATAAATAAATAAATAAATAATAGTCATGTGACCATAGAACAAATGAGTTCCGGTTGCCGAGCATCCGAAATGCAATCACATGACCTGCTCCCCTCCCGCATGGTCCCTTAGTAACGGTTTAAAATCAGGACAGATTCCTGAAAAGCTAAATAATAATAAATAATAGTCATGTGACCATGGAGCACATGAGTTCCAGTTGCCAAGCAGCCCAAATACGATCACATGACTTCTGCTCCCCTCCTGCATGGTCATGTGATCACATTTTGGATGCTTGGCAACCGCATCTCATTTACAGCTGTTTGAAGTGCTCCATGGTCACATGACTATTATTTATGATCCCCACCCCACCCCCCAAAACCAGCATTTATTTCCAGCTTCCAGAAAAAAATGTCCCATGCATTATCAAATAAAGGCAGATTAGTTTTGTCTTGTTCTTAGCATCTTCTGCAAACACATTCAAATACAGCTGAACAAATCTAGCTGCATACAATGTAAATCTATGGGAAGAGACCTAGATTTGTTACTTCAAATAACCTATCTTTATCATTTGGATGCGATTGTGACAGATTGGAAACTAGCTGCAAATGGGTTTGAGAAAGTTTTCATGAAAGAAGCCCTGAATGTTAAGCTCTTCAAACTAATCATTGCTATTTTAATTTCCACACTGTCTTCTGCTAAATGGAGAGATACAAGAATATTGGCTATTAAGTTTTATCAAATCACACCCAGTACTGCTTATTAAGCTTTGATAATGGCTTAATTATAATTCTAAAAACACATTCCTTTTTAATCATCTAGTACATTTTAACCAAAACAGAGAATTATATCTGTGCCTTGGGTCATTTTTAACGCAGTTTTCCTTTGAGCTTTCTCCTCTTATTTTTCATATCCTTGGTCTCTCTGCTTTTCCTTCCCCTGAGCTTTCATAATGTACTTACAGCTATTATCCTTTCTCCTAAATAATCCTTCATTTTCCCTATTCTGGGAAGCAGTGATGGCTAAAAGATTAACCTAGGCTGTAGCTTCTAATGTCTTTCTATAATGGGTAAAAACCTATCCTGAGATTCGGCATTCAATTATGTTGACCTTATTAGAATTACCAGAGGACATTCTGCAGTCCGTCATTTTCTCTTCTTATAACATAAAAGGGTGCCTTTCAAATTTTCTATCTGGCTAGAAAAACTTTTAAGTTATTTAAGTCATCAAAACAAAAGAGTCGGGCACATAGATAACCTACCCATTAAAATTTAAAGAGATTTAACAGAGCAAGCCTATACTTACATAATGATTGGGCAGGGGACATGCCTCAACTAAACAACAGGATAGGTGCTACTAAACTGTGCTATTAGATTGGGAGGAAAAACACAAATGGGCAGAAAGAGATGGGAAGAAAGTGACGTTATCTACTGTATGTTGGAAATCCAAATACAATGACATTGACACTTCAGCACCTGCTGACCAACTGAGCTGTGGTGGCGCAGTGGTTAGAAACAGTACTGCAGGCTACTTCTGCTGACTGCCGGCTGACTGCAATTTGGCAGTTTGAATCTCTCTAGGCTCAAGGTTGACTCAGCCTTCCATCCTTCTGAGATGAGTAAAATGAGGATCCAAACTGTTGGGGGCTGTATGCTGACTCTGTAAACGGCTTAGAGAGGGCTGTAAAGCACTATAAAGCGGTATATATGTCTAAGTGCTATTGCTATTAGGATGTAGATAGAAAGCATCACTAGATGGTAGCAAAGGTCCAGGGTTTTGTAGCTGAGGATAGTTACCTTAGATATACTTCACTATCACTGAACATGCCATCAGAACCCACCAATCAAGTAGTACAAACAGTGAGGCCATCTGCCACCCACATTTTGTAGAAATGATTTTATAATACAGATACTCACCCTGACATGCATCTGTCCATGTCATCAATTCCAGTATAATAGCCAGCAGTCACACTGTCCTTGCCAAAGTCCCTTAGTAGGAACTACTGGTAGTATCCCGGTAAATAATTTACAACAATTCTTTCAGCAGCATAAGCAAAAGTGAGAAAGTAGATGCCATATAATATGATAGATACAGTACTTTATTCTTGGCAAGGTCATGTGAATATCAAAACTAACTCTGGAAGAAGAATTCATCCTACATAGGAGAGGAATCTCTTGCCAAACAGCTGAGGAACCAGAATATTCAGTCTCTGGTGATCCACTTACTACCGTCCAGAATTAGAAAACTTATTCTAAAATTGATATCCATAACACTCCAATTTGGAATAAAGAGAACATGCTCATTAGTTTAAAAAGTCCTGGTTAAAGAGTAGTTCATATGAATGGGGGGGGGGGCTAAAATGAATGCATCATGAAGTGAAAACACAATGCAAATATGCTAATCCTTAGTCATTCTCATGCCTCCACAGCAAGAAAAGTGGCTAATACATTTGGCATTATAGCATATACAAATGATTTCTTTTCCTTGAAATAGTAAGTCTGATGCTATTGTCAGGAAACATTTTCATGCATATTATGTATCGCTGGTGTTCCGATACAATGCAGCCACCGCTATTTCTTTTGCTGGCAATCACAAAAGGACCCTCACCCTTTTCCAATCTACTAATAACGCTGACCTTTTCCATTTCACATGATAACATTTATTAACTACATTTCTAGTTCCTCTTTCATTCTCTTTGTATTGATTTATTGCTGCTTTCAGAACTGAGTGCACTTGTTTCAGACAACAAACATTATATCGGGTTAGATATGTGATGTATTTTAGTGGGCAAAATCTCTTTGTAATGTGTGCAATGAATCTGATTCTAGCTTGATCCTGTTGGCCAGATGATGCCCACACTTGCAATCCAGAATCCATGAGGCTGATCAGAGGTGGGAATCTGCTCCTGGGAGCAGACATCAACACATGAGAATAAGAAAACCTGATGCACAGATGCAGTACAGCAATTCACAAGAACTTTTTTTATCCCAGCAATTTTTCCCCCAAATGTAAATATGGCATGTGAATGTAATTTTATGCATTAGGAACATATTGAAGGGCTTTTTTTTTTGCTTAGTTCTCCATGTAGAATAGCTCTGAATAAATAACAGTTGTCCAAGTAGATTATTGGTTACAGTTCTTTCTTCCCAACAACTATTCAGATCAGCCTTCCAGCTGAAAATTCACACATTCATCCTGTGTTGACATTCACCCTGTGTTGGTATCAGTAGGTCTTTCTTTTATATGGGCAAATATAGAATTATAATCTTAAACATAGAGTTGGAATGGAGCATTTGTTACTCACAGCACATTGTAGGAATCCACATTCAAGCCTACATGATAGACAGAGGAGCCAAGCTAGGTAATTGGTTCTACCGTAAACCTGAGCTTCCTGTTAAGACATTTTCCCTAATGTTCAATCATATACATTCTCCTGTACCTAAGGAATATAATTCTGTATTCGCACTTTGGGGGAATTATAGTGGCCTTCTTCTGATTGATATCCAGTGAAGTCTTTTAAGAATACTATTGCACTTCTCTTCTCAAGGTTTGTTGTTGTTGTTAGTTGCGAAGTCGTGTCTGACCCATCACAACCCCATGGACAATGTTCCTCCAGGCCTTCGTCCTCTACCATCCTCTGGAGTCCATCTAAGCTCACGCCTATTGCTTCAGTGACTCCATCCAGCCACCTCATTCTCTGTCGCCCCCTTCTTCTTTTGCCCTCAATCTTTCCCAGCATTAGGTTCTTCTCCAGTGAGTCCTTCCTTCTCATTAGGTGGCTAAAGTATTTGAGTTTCATCTTCAGGATCTGGCCTTCTAAAGAGCAGTCAGGGTTGATCTCCTCTAGGACTGACTGATTTGATCACCTTGCAGTCCAAGGGACTCGTGGGAGTCTTCTCCAGCACCATAGTTCAAAGGCCTCAATTCTTTGTTGCTCAGCCTTTCTTATGGTCCAACTTTCACAGCCATACATTGCAATTGGGAAGTTCTCAAGGTATAGTTAACATATAGTTCCCCTACTCGTTCCTTATAGGATTTAGGGCACCTCCACATGCCATCTTTGCATCACTTCTAAATTACCACTGAGTTTGTGGAATCCCAGGCTCTGGAACCCCAATTCCTTTCCTGGAGAATTTAGTTCTGGCTCAGCTGTAGTGCATTTCAAATTGTACTGCAGCAATTTCCCTTTTGTACTGTGAAAGCTATGAAATGGAGTTGGGCAGACTCTTGGCAGGAGCATTTTACATCTGTAGGTATTTATTTGCTCAATTTATTTAGCTTCCTGTCTCACATACATCAGAAAAAAACCCAACCAAAATCATAACAGCAAAAGACTTAACACTTAAATCTTTAAAACAACAATTTTAAAAAACCATTAAGAAAAGATGAGTGTGAGTCAGCTTCAAACTTGGTGAGGATGTGGCCGCCCTCTGTTCCAGTCCTCTGAGTCTCATTGTTTTGTCTAAAATTGTTCCTGTTTGAGCCCTTAAAATGTGGTGCTCAGAAATAATATAATGCTTGAAGTAGGTTGTGATCAATACAGAATCAAGTAGAATTCTTACTTCCTTTGATTTGGAAAATATACCTCTCTTGATACAGGCCAATATTACATTTGCTTTTCTTCCAGCTGTAGTATATGGTTCGCTTATATTCAGCTTGGGATCAGCTATAATATCCAGCATCTTTCTTCCATGTTCTGTCTTATGCTTCTGTCTTATGCTTAGCATTCTATTTCTTTTCTCTAAATGAAAAACTTCATGTTTATGTCTCTTTAATTTCATTTGATTACTTTCATCCTGTTTCACCAGGATGAAAATCATTTTAAATTTTGTTTTTCATCCTCTTTCTTTGAATTATCAAGACCATTTTGAATTTCAAATTGATAAGCATTCCTTTCGCCTAATCATCCAAGCCATTAATAAATTTCAGGTCAGGAACCAAACTGTGATATCTCATTCCTATTTTTTTTTTCAGTCTGATAAGGAATCCTTGATGGGCTTTCTTTGAATATAGCTTTTTTCATGTTATCTATTGATCCACCTAATACTTATTCAATCTACATTTGTCTAGCTTGCATTTCATGTTGCTGAAATCCAGGATTTATTTTGTCTATAGTATTTCCATAATTTCCTGAAGTAATTAAAAAAGAGGTGGAGAGGGAGGGGGAGAAACTGTATGGTAGTATTTATTCTTGATACTTCTAATCATCACGGAATTATTGTCAAGATGTTTATAGCTCAATTACTTATTGGTCCACTATAGAATCTTTTCAGAAATTAATGTCCCACTGATTATAGTTCTTAAGGGTTTTTTTTCCTTTCTATTTGAGCATTTTACAAGATTTGTTAAAGATAATGGATAGTGATTCTGCCAGCAAGTTCTTTTAATATTCAAGGATGCAAATGAATTGCTTGCTATTTTGTCCCTTCTTATCTGCAAGTAGTAATTTATACTATATTTGAAAGTCCATGACTTCTTCCCATTTCAGTCAAGTTGAAATGGGAAGATAAATAAATCCTCTAACTATTTCTACCAGCACTCAGGTTTATAGTTAAAAAGACTCCACTGAGAGTGAAAATCATTTTAGAGTAAACATATACAGGGTCAAGGCTGCAATCGTATGCACACTAACTTTAAATAAAGTTCCATAGTGAATATGTACTAGATCAGAATGCATACAAATGAAGAATAATGAAAATGGTAAGGAAAGAACCAAAATAAGGTATAGCGATATATTAAAATGTCTACCATGCATCCAAGGACATTTCATTTGCAATTTTTAGCTAAAGAATTAGATCAACAAATATAAGCACATACACAAATTCTTGCATTAGGGCATAAGACAGCCATTCTCTGAAAAACTACTGTAGGCAGGGTTTTTTCCTATGCTTATTAATTACTAAATTTGGGATTTCTTGCAACTTTCTCTAAAGCATCTGGCACTGGCCACTGGCCAAGACACGATTTTAGACCAGATGGATTGCTCATCTGACTCAGAATGGTAATTACTATGTTCCTGAATATAATAGGTTTTTCCTTGTGTTAAGAACATTTGGTGGTAAGAGAGAGATCAGAATATCACAGATGTTTTAGTTGTACAAATGCAGTGACAATAATTAACTGCAGATCTATGACCAACCTACTTGACACTACTCACATGTACATTTACTATTCTTTCTATTAACACTAATGAACATGCATTCAGGATGTATAAGTATAGATTTTTTTTTTATTTTGCTATGTGAAATTGCAAACTTGAAGGCAGTTCATGAACTAGAAAAGAAAAACAGCAGGTGACACTAAGCAAATGGCCAAATTAGAAAATGTAGTTGTTGGTAAACACAAATTAAGCAGCCTTTTTAAAAATCTTCCTAGTGTCCAAGAATTAAATTTAAACGGGTAGAGTGCTAATGCGCAGTTTTCAGAACAGATACAGTAATACTGTATATAACATTTACTGGGTTTTAATACCAATTCTTTTGGGAGATGTTATAATAAGCCCTGTTTATGATCTTCCCCAAAGTTAATGAAAATCGAATTGACAAGCTACTGATTTAATTTCCAGCCATTTTAGGAACCACTCACATATATAGCTGATTTCAGTTAATGCAAAAGTTAAAAATACCAGATTGAGCAGCTTTTGCATTCTTATCACATACTACAAGTTATGCTTTATTGAAGTGTAATAATATAAATAGAAAAATGAAACTGTTGAAAGGGGACAGCTCAACTCAGTTCATAGAAGGGTTCAAACAAATCGCAAGGGTGATCAAATGGAAAATGGAAGAATGATCCTGTACCTACTATAATCATTTTAAGGAAGAGATTCCAAAAGAAGACATTTGTGAAATACACCTGTCGAGATTCCATCTTCTGCCCAAATAGGGAGAGAGAAACTGGAAAGGTTTGGAAAGGTTTGAGCAGCATAAAAAAAAAAAGCTGTCCATCCTATATATGAGTCTCTTCATCCCTATAGCAACATTCAAAGTGTCATAGAATTATAGTCTTCATCTGCCCCTCCTTCTTGTCTTGATGAAAGCTTTATGTGCTTGATGTACCAGAAGGTAAAAACTAGTACATCTTTTTCAAGTATAGAAAAACAGTAAAAATGACATTTTTGTCCAACAGACATCTGTTTAAAGAACAGACATTGTTAAATAAATATCAATCAATAAAAAGATTATATTGTCAATTATAAATAGGGATGTACTGTACTCTTTCTTACAGTTAAACTGAACCTAGATGTGGTTGTCCACATAATAAATAGGTTGTGTGTCATATAGTTATATATAACTACAAATAGTTTATTTGGCACAGGCATTGTGCTAGGACAGCAACTCATGAAATTGTTTTAACCATTCAAGGATTTGAAGCCACAACACAGCTAGAGGGGAAAAAATTAGGAAGACCAGTTTTGATCGTAACAAATGATTAAGCCTGCATGAGCAAAAAACATGATTTGTAGGACATTATTTCAGACAATATAAATATGCAATGCTGATTGGTAACACATACACACACATGCACTTATATATACACATATTCTCTAGAGATGATACTATTCACATTCAGAAATAGAAAAAGTAAACAACTCATCAATGACATGTCAAAAATATTAGATTTGTTTAGATTTTCTGATTCCCTTGCCCTACTTGATATGTCCTTGAAAAAATCAGCACAATGTGGCAATTGTTTTCATTAGAGTAACAAAGTAAAGGCTAATTTTCCATAATTCAACATAACATTATTCTAACTAGGATCACAAAGTCATAATCTGATTTAGAGCAGCTGTCCAAGGTTCTGAAATCCATCAAACCAAAGAAACTTAATTCTGACCCTAGATCCTTATGCACAAAAAGCATGTGCCTTGATATTGGGCTATGAACTCTTGTGAATATTTAGCAATAGCAATAAATTTCTCATATTGGTTTCCAGTAGTTAAATGATTAAAATGGTAAATTGGGTTGTCAGAAAAAGTGCTCAGTAATTATCACATTTTCCAGAATTTGCATAAGAATTATGAGAATTGTTCATCTTAAAAATATTACATTGTTCCAGTAACCAAAGTTAATTCTATTGGGGTTTTTTTCATTCCTCACATTGTTGTCAGCCCATCTGGGCAACGACTAGCTCCATTACAGGTCACTTTGTGACACTGCTGACTAAAAAATAATTCTTACCATAGCCCATATCACACTATTCCAGAAAGGAATGATTCACCCATGCATGCTCATCACTACATATAATTTGCAAATGTAAATAAACACTAATTCAAAATAGACAATCTATTGACATGCTTTCAGGCATACTGCTTTCTAACTGAATTAGTTCTCATACTCACTTGTAAATCAATGCATGTAAAGAAATTGTAAGATATTGGTATTTGTAAACTATGTTATAGACTCTAAAATGGCATAGGATCTTAATCACTCATTTTTTTAAAGTAAACTGAACAGCAACATCCAGAAAAAAAAATCAGTCCAGAATACCTTTTTTATTTTGCTTGTTCATTTAACTTTTTTGTTCCTACTATGCAGAAGCATTTTTTCTTGGAAAGAAATATTCTGTAACTACTCATGAAATAGCAAAGCAGAAAAGCAGCAGAAAATGTCTTCCATGGATGCTAGGCTGGTTGGGCCAGGGAAAGGGAAAAGCAAAACCACAGGCAAGACTGATTTTATTATTTTCTTTTTTAAAAAGGATGCAGCCATCTTAAACGAGATCAACTATCTTTAAAATATATCACAATCTGGCATGAATATTCAAATGGCTTAATGAATTTTGAAACATATCTTATCATTAACAAAATATTGATACTGATTTTGTACTGTAGTGCCTCTGACTTCTCTGAGGGGTTTTTCCAACTTTGAAAAAATGGCAATATAAGATAATTAGGTACATTGAAACATAATGTTTGAAATCTAAATATCTCTCTTAGAAATATCCTCTGTAGATTTCCAATAAATTCAGTGAATATTTATGTTCAATAACTTCAAAACAGAATAAGTTGCTAAAGAGAATGTTTGCATCTAAAATAAATTATCCCCCAACATGTGAATTCTTCAGATGCATGGGCTTCAATTTCCAATGCTCCACAATCAGAAAGGCCATGGTTGAGAATTATGGAAGCTGAAGTTACATATCTGGAGGTGAGCAATTCATGGACAGATGACATCTTTGCTCTGAACAACCCATAACTGGCCTAGTAGATTGACTAATTATATTGGGTTTGATGTCATGATAATTAGTTGAATATATAGCAGCTGAAAAGTTATACACAAAGGGTGCTCATTTGCTGGTTTATCATCAGACTAAGACCAAGAGAGATTGAATGCTGTGCCCCAATATTCAATCCTTAGCCTTGTGCTCTTAAATACTTTCATTGTTTTGGATAAAGGAGTATAGGAATACTTGTTATATGACACAATACTGAGTGGGAAAGTTAATACTTCATATGAGAGATATTACATTCAAAGTAATCTTGATAGAGTGGAGAAATAGTTGAAAGGAATAGAATGACATTTGACACACATACTGTATAAAAGTCTACTATTTATTTTCTCCAATAAGAAACAAAAAATAAATCAAATGCAAAAGTGGCTTTGGTAAAATAGTACTTGTGAAAAAGATCTTAGAATAATAGTTTGTTGTGATCTATTCTATAGGGTTGTACTTGAAGACGACCCAGAAACTTCAGGTCATCCAAAAAGCAACATTCTGCATGCTTACAGGTCACTCACTGTCATTATGTAACTGTGGAAGTTGAATTGGCTATCAGTATGCTTCCAAATGCAATTTAAGGAGCTAATCATCACTTTGAAAACCTGGATACCAGTGGTCGGTTCCTCCCGGTTCGGCCTGGTTCCACTGAGCAGGTAGCGGTGACAATATGATGTCACCGAACCGGTTCTGCCCCCCGGCCCCTCCTG
>JANHZT010007329.1:13915-30042 GCA_032468215.1 Stegonotus admiraltiensis | reverse complement strand
GGACTCAGGGTGGTGAACAGCCAAAATAAAAAGAACCCTACAAAAGTTAAAAACCCAATTAAAAGTATTATACAATACTTTTGGGGCTATAAGCTCTCTATTTACTTGGTTATAGATGCTGAATTGTATTGTTGGATTTCCACACAACTAGAGAGGTCATTGTACCACATGGTTACTAAAACCTGGAAAAAAATAAATATTTGAGGAGGTGCTCAAGGCACATAAATGATGTGGCACAGTAAAGTGACATCACCACAAGTTCCTGGTAATCTCCATTTCCTCCTTTAACCCAGTTCACAGATGAGTCAACTTTCCGTGCTCATAATTACTCCCAAGCTCATCTTGCACACAACTTCTTTACAGGAAGACTGTTTTTCCACCTATGTCACAGCACTGCTATCAGTGGGGAAGACCTGTATATAGAGCCTCTCTTAAAAGCATGAAAGCAACACCTATAGAAAATTTCAAACCACCACCACCTCTAAAATATTTAAAAAATACTAAATACTAAGAATGTTTCAAACTGTGTTTTGAAAGTATGGAGTTCTGTGAAAATCTGATGGGGTTCTATGAGAAATTAGGCACAATCCTCTCAGCAAAAAACACACTCAAATATAGACAGTTTTCTACTATTAAACCTTGTATTTTGATCAGCAGTTCCATGAATGTGTTTGCTTCTGTCTCTCTTTTTTTTTTAAGGTAAAAGGTTCTGCAGCATGAAAAATGACCTAAATCACCACAATTGAATCTAAGAGCATTTCCATCTCCATTGGGCTTCTGGAAGCTTGCCCCCGAGCCAACTAACTTCAGAACTGAATTAGTTCAGAAGAAATACAGCAAAAGTAGATTTCCTCTGTAGCTATATGGTGAGCAGTTCCCTACTGATGTAAATTCCCACTTACTCCTACTTTCCCCCCCACCCCCAATTCCTTTTGAAACAAAAGGGCCTTGCTGTGATGCTCTCATTACTGTGTGGCCACGCTTAGGAGAGGCTTTTCTACATCTTTCAAAGTGGCGCAAAGGATCATCCAAACTGATGGATTATCAAACAATTGAAGAACCCAGAGTTCCTGTTTAAAGTACAAGTGACCAGGCTCAAATCCTTCTTCAAACACATTATGCAAAGACCCAGCTCTCTAGAAAGGGTCTAATGTTGGAAAAGGTGGAAAAAAGAAGGAAGGAAGGAAGGAAGGAAGGAAGGAAGGAAGGAAGGAAGGAAGGAAGGAAGGAAGGAAACCAACAGCAAGGTGAATGATTCAGGTATAGTGGCAATGAGCTAGAAGTCTGGAAAGGACAGGTTAGGGATAGGTCATCATGGAGGAAATTGTGGGTGCTAGGAGTTGAAAAAGACTTGATGGCATATAAACAATATATCAAATCGGCCCCTGGACTGTTTTGTTTCTCTGCCTGTTTTTGAGAAAAACAAATGGCAACAATAAAGAACATGGAAGGGGGAAGTATACTGGCTACTTACCATTTTATCACAAGATGGAACAACTATACCACTGACACCTCACCGCCACTACCTCCCCACCACCAGCTCACTGTAGGAGACCTTGCCCTGGCCAACTCATTGTGGGGACAACTCGCCACCAGCCTGGGCCTTCCACTCTGGTTTCCAAGGCCAACTCGGCTTAAGGAAAGTGAAACTTCCTGCCAGCTTGCACTCCTTCTCCAAGGGCTTCCTCGCCTCGCTTTCTAGTGCCCTCTCCTTGAAAGGCAGGCTAAGGGGAATCATTGTTCTGCACACACAAACACGCCATTCCAAACTTGGGGACTTTTATCCACCTCCAAAATGGCAAGCCGCCACTCAGGCCTAGGGAGAAGGACCTTTCCTTCAGTATGTTATGCTAGACTCCTGATGGCTCCTGGGTGGGGAGTGGGGCAAACAGGAATGTGACAGGGCAAGTCACTCCTGATGGCCATCGCTGCAAAGGTTCTTCCTGCTGAAGCCTGCAACAATTACTTCCACTTAGCCTGCCATTTACCATCAGGAGAGAGTTGCCCTGTCACCATCCCGCTTGCCCCTCTCCCCGCCTGGGAGCCATCAGAGTCCAGTGCAGCACACGAAACGAGAAGTCCTTTTCCCCAAGCCCAGCTGTGATTGGCAGCTTGCCAGCTCAGATGTGGCTAACCTTCCCCAAGCTCAGAATGGTGAATGTGTGTGCATGTGTGTGGGTGTAAAACAATGATTCCTGCTTAGCCTACCTTTCACAGGTGTGGGGCAGGCTGGAAAGTGAGGTGAGGAAACCTTCGAAGAAGGAGAGCAAGCTGGTGGGAACATTCTCCTCCCTTAAGTCAGGCCAGCTTTGGAAACCAGAGTGAAGGCCCAGGCTCATGGTGTTGTCCTCTGGCAAGGTGGCCACAGCGAGGTGGCCGCAGAGAGTTGTCCTACAACCATTTTACCACCAGTTAAAACATGACCAATTCCCAGCTAAAACATGACCAATAGGCCCAGATAGAAGAGAAGCAAATATGGATAGTGTATCTATCTATTTATTTATTTGTTTGTTTGTTTGATTGATTATTTGTTTATTTGTTTATTTATTTATTTATCACATCTTTTGGCCACCCACCTTATAAGAACAATAACACAGAGGGAAGAAATGAGCTGCTGCATAGGAGGGGCTTAAATTTACAAAGTCCAAATTGTTTAAATTATTGAGTTAGAAAAATTACCTATGTGTTTATTCTAAAAAAAACCTCCCATTTACTACTTGTTTATTATTTATATACTAAGGGAAATTTATTTATTTTATTTTATTTCCATCCCTAACTGAAATTAATAATAACAGAAACTAAAGTGTTTAAAAGGAGGGGAAGAGAATCATTACTTTCTGGGAAGAATATATTATTATTATTGTTGTTGTTGTTGTTGTTGCTTTTCTTCAGAGGCAGAAAGGAGGGCATAATTGTGTTCCCTGTTGTCTGGTTTTGAATTCTGCTCAGGCGGAAGTGTTGGAAAGGAGGCAGAGGGGTAGGAAGAGCTGTAACCATTCATTCATGTTGTGTTTTATGTCTGAGACATTTGGAAGTGTGCCTGTGTTTAATCTAAGCCATTTCATTTTATACCCACCTGCTGCTTAGACATACTCTAGGAGCAATGTAATCACAAGAATATAGCCTCCATAGAGAACTCTGTGTGAAATCAACGGACTGAATTCATTAGTTACCTTCACACCCACTGATCTATGCAGCCACCTTGAAGCTCTGCTGTGATGGTTTAATGGCTGACTTGTAACCCCACACAGCTTTTCCTGCAGTCGCTGGAAGAGGGCATCATTAGCATTTTCAAAGCCTCGGTCAATCTAGTTGTTTGGCACAATCCCTTGGCACTTTCTTTAATTTTATGGAGAATTATCTAAGGCAATACCTGTTACAAACTACTCAGTGCTAACACGGCTTCTCCATAGATCATGAAATGAAGATAAAGCAGTGCCCTCCAAAGGCTAAAGGCAATTTGGAGGAATTTCCCAAGAGTAAGTGTGGTTAAGAACACTGCTAATTATTGAATATTTTTAAGCAGGCTGGATGACTACTGTTGGAGACAATTTAGTGGATTCCTGAACAAAGTTCTAGATATCTTATAAGGCCCCGTCCAATTTATGGTTTTATGGTTCTGTGCTTATTCAGAAGTCGAATGGAGCTAATTCACTGAAAATCATTTGAGGTGCCAGGATGCAAAACGAGTGTTGCCACATCACAAACATTCATTATGAGGCTTGGATGTTCTGCTTTTTCACATCTTGTCCTGTGTGTGTATTGTGTGTGTGTGTGAGAGAGAGACAGAGACAGAGACAGAGACAGAGACAGAGAGAGATGTTCTTTGTGAATTATTTTGTTTTGGGGCTTGAATTATAGGTATGTGCTTCAAAACAGCAGGGGTCAACAAGGTATATGACACCAATTAAACCAGGGGTGTCAAACTCAATTTCATTGAGGGCTGCATCAGAGTTATGCTTGACCTTGGGGGGCCAGGGTGAGCATGGCCAGGGTGGGCGTGGCCAGCTTGACCTCATTCATGTCAGGGGTGCTTATGATGGCCCAAGAGCTTTGCCAGTGAAAATGGGCTCCTGAGCTCTATTTCAGATGCTTGGCATCCTGCTACCCTCTGCCAGTGAAAACTGAGCTCAGGAGTGCCACCTGCAGTTTTCTCTGGCAGAGGCACTGCAGGCTGGTCCTTCACCGTTTCTATGATGGCCCCACGGGCCAGATCTAACCACCCCATAGGCCCCGGGCCTTGAGTTTGACAGCCCTGAGTTAAACTGTCAAAAATATATAAAAAAGTATTAAACCAACGTTAGAAGTATGAAAAGACAGAGCTTTATCTCACTCGTGGTAAGACCTGTGAAAAAGTTCTTTTGGGGTGCAAATTCATACAATGACGCAAAAGATTTTGCAGATTCATATTAAAATGCAACCAGTTTTTCTATTTCACTTCATGGGTAATGCACTAAAAAAGAAATATGGGAAACTAATATTGTATATGGCAGTGATGGCTAACCTTTTTGCCATCACGTGCTAAAAGTAGGGGGACCGCGGGGGTTCGCGCGCGTGCGTGCCCACACCCATAATTCAGTGTGCCACACCCGCTCCACATATGCATGCATGACACACACACACCCCTTTTGGCACACAATGTCATGGTGGGCCTGGATGAAAACCTCTGGAGCCTGGGGAGGGCGAAAACAGCCTTCCCCACACTCCTGGAGGGCCTCCAGAGGCCAGAAATGACCCAATTGCTGACTTCTGGTTAGCCTTGAAGGCCCGAAAAGCAGCTGGCACACTGGAGCTGAGCTAGGGCAATGCTCGCGTGCCCACTGATATGGCTCCATGTGCCACCTGCGGCACGCGTGCCATAGGTTTGCCATCACGGGTATATGGTAACTGCAGGAAAATTATTGTATGTACGAAGATGGAATCAAAATGAAATGCCCACAGTAGAAGATTGGGTTACAAAATTGCAGGAGCTTGCAGAAATGGCAAAGCTGACCAGTTTAGTCAGGGGGGAAATGGTAAAGATTTTTTTTTTAAGGATGGAAGACTTAAGTGGACTTTTTGTTGAAAGAAGCAAAGACTGAATTGATGATCTATGGATTTGGGAACTAAAAAGAGTCAAAGAGGAAAAGGAAAGAATAAGATGGCAATTACTCAATAGAAAGAAGGAAGGAAGTCTCAAAAGTCTATGATTTCTTTCTAAATTGCTTTGCTTTTCTTTTCTTTTCTTCTATATACTTTTTTCTTAGCCTTTTTAAAATTTTGCATACTTTTATTGTACTGAAAAATTCTAAGTAAAAAGAGAGAGCAAGAAACGGCACCAGTTATTTTTGGCATTCGTGGTTGGAAGGAGCTCTGAGTCAGCACAAATATGGTTCAGGACACAGGTTGCTCACTTTTGTACTACTTTAGCGGGCTAGTTAAGATAGTTAAGCACAATCATAAATAAGTCTCTTCTGAAGAAAGACATTTTGAGCACAGTTGAGCTTACTCAATGGCAGCGGAAGATAAGACTGTATCTTAAAATTATAATGCTTCGCATAGTTATTATAGAAAGAAGCTGGAGCACAATAGAAGAGTGTCAGCACAAACAATCATAGGATTATGCTCTTATCCGAACGGAACCTTTTCTTCTCTTGGCACACCTAGAAGTCACTGTATATGCCAATTTAACATGTTCTGCCTCACTCCTTCTTTATCACCAAGATTAAATCCATCCTAAAATATCCTTAGAAATTAGTAGCTGCCACCATCTATGACAAGGGCACTTCTGTCAGATCCCAGCATTTTCTCCCTCAGTTAAAGTTTTAGACTTTTAAAAGTGTTAGATTTTATCCTGTTTAGTGTCTTGGCTATGTAGCAGAGCAGATTCGTTGGAATTTTATTTCCAACAATCACTTCATCTGACTACTATTGTGGCTATGTTTCCAGATACACACCTCTTAGTAAGCCTTCACATTTTCCAGCACATTTAATGTCTCCTGTTTCATGGCAAAAAAAAATAAAAATGACATATTGCATTAGCATTGCATTGCATTAGCAAAACAAATAAAATAAAAGTGATGGTTATTTTAGAAGAGAGGGGGGGTGGCCATTGTTCATTTATTTCGATACATGCTAACATAAATGTTTTAATTCCAAGAATATAAATATTGTGTAGCAAAAGCAGAGCAAGGAAGATAATAAATTCGGGGGGGGGGGGGGGAAGCATTTTTGGTATAAATTCTGTTGAAACCAATATTCTTGATTCAGCTTGAACATACCAAGCATGTTTTCAAGCTACAGCGTGTGCCATTACATGTGTTTCCTTGTTTCTCTTGGCTTAATTTATACAGAGAGAATTTTATAGATACAGATGGTGTTGGTGGCTTTCTCTCTTGATTTGAGAGCATCTGCACCGAGTTACATTTTAATGTTCTTTGCTGGCTCTCTCAACATGCCTGCAAAATGAAATAAACATGTTCATTTTGGATCTGTGTTGCATCTATTTATGCTACACTTAGTACTTAGGTTAATCCATTATCATAAATATTTGGCCTTCCATTTTCATAACCACTAAATCTGAATTCGTTTTACAAAAAATGTAATGTTTTCTATTATTTTATATATGATCCCTATATTGGTTTTATAATTTTTCAGTATAGAGTTTTAATTGGTATGAGCCTCCTTAGAATCATATATTTGAGATGGGTGGCTAGAAGGAAGGAAGGAAGGAAGGAAGGAAGGAAGGAAGGAAGGAAGGAAGGAAGGAAGGAAGGAAGGAAGGAAGGAAGGTCCTTGGGATTAAGATCCTAATTTTGGTACAATAAGTATAGAACAGTGGTATTACAAGCTCTGAAGCTGTTGCTTTCAAACTTGTTATTAGTATTCCTTTGCTTTTAGAACTTGAAAAAACTGAAAGCTGAAGAAAAATACCATGAGTCTCCCAATGCATCTTCAGGGCATTTATTTATTTACCATATGGCATCTACAGAGGTCATGCAACCACTGATGTACAACACTAATAAAACACATTATGGCTGCAAACACAAATATAAATTTCAATAAAGCAGCAGCATATATGTGTATGTAAAGTATTTGGACAATACAATAAATAAGCTAAAATATTAATTTAGGATAAAACCATTTTATAATGGTTTTATGTCACAATATGGTGACATAGAATTGCAGTAGGATAGATGTTATACTATAGTTCAATATCTAGCCATCAAACTTCCATCTAAGTTAGATATATCTTCAATGTGAGAGCAAATGGAACCCTGACATAATGGCAGGAGGAAACCAACTATTAGGAAAAGGACAGGAATAAGTGAGTTTGTCATTGGGTATGTATGGCATTTGACTCAGCAATTTCTTTTAGAAAGTATAATTGCAAGCCAGTTGCCACAATGCATAAACCAGGGGTGAAATCCAGCAGGTTCTGACAGGTTCTGGAAAACCGGTAGCAGAACTTTTGAGTAGTTTGGAGAACCGGCAGCGGAAATTTTGAGTGGTTTGGAGAACTGGCAAATACCACTTCTGGCTGGCCCCAGAGTGGGGTGGGAATGAAGATTTTGCAATATCCTTCCCCCAGGAGTGGGGAAGGAATGGGGATTTTGCAGTATCCTTCCCCTGCCACACCCATCAAGCCACGCCCACCAAGCCATGCCCACAGAACCGGTAGTAAAAAAAATTGGATTTCAGCACTGGCATAAACCGTTTTGTTCCAGGCCCAAAGCCTAAAATTTAGTTCAGATTTTTGAGCCTCACAGTGTCCAGCTAGATACATTGGAAGATTGCAAGAGAAGTTGATATACAACCAACAAGATTTGAACGGAACTGAAGCCCACTTCTCCATTCATTTGTCTAGGATTCTTTCACAGTTATTGGAATTGGTGTTAATTGCTCCTCTAAGGTCTGCTAATTTCATAATTTAATTATGAAACTTTAACATGTGAAATGTAATAAATTTACTATCTTTGCTAAAGACTCTACCATTTACCAGTTCACAACATATTTCTTGATTGCTGGTTCCCTTACTATTGATAGTTGATCCTAAAAAGGAGAAAGCTTTCCATCACTTCAATACCTTCACTGTCAGTCCTAAGGCTGATTGCTGTACCTGTTGACATTAGTTTGGTCTACTTTATATTTGATCTTGGTCCCATTTTTCACTGTGCTCCTTAGACTTTTATTACTAGACCTTGCAAATCATTCGCATTTTCAACTATCAAAGTAGTGTCATCAGCATAGAGCATAGGTTATTGATGTTTCTTCCTCCAATTTTAAGAACACACTTATCTTCTTCTAATCCAGCTTCCCTCAATATTACATTCAAAAGGAAAAAAGGAACAAGTCAATATCATAGGTTTGTCTTCACATCTTTCTTGCCTTTTGCGCTTTCTAATGTGTTGAGTATTTTATTGATCTCATATTTACTTTTTTTTCCCATGTTAAATATGATCTATGCAGGCTAATGCAACCGTGAATAGCATCTGAAGAAAGGAAAGAGTAACTTATCTGGCAAATGATAGTATAATTGGAAGCTGAAGTTAACCTTTACTGAATTATTATCCATTTCTGGAATCATAAAATAGGTTGTTGAAAGTGGATATTCTTTTTTAAAAAAATCTTCTGTTAGTGGAGGAGAATATTAAGCACTGCCAACCAATCATCCACCTTTCTTTCTTGGAATATGTTTTGCCTGGCCTATTTACTAATTTTACCTATTTACCTTGCAATACATTAAATAAATAAACCTATTTACCTATTTTATTTTGGACATTTTATATGTCCTATTTTCCTATTTACTAAATGGGACATATAAAAGGTGGGGGGAGCAGTGGTGGGTTTCAAAAAATTTTACTACCAGTTCTATGGGTGTAGCTTGGTGGGTGTGGTGTGACTTGGTGGGCGTGGCTTGGTGGGTGTGGCAGGGGAAGGATACTGTAAACTCTCCATTCCCATCCCACTCCAGGGGAAGGTTACTGTAAAATCCCCATTTCCTCCCCATCAGCTGGGAATTGGGAGGCAGAGAATAGATGGGGGCGGGGTCAGTCAGAATTTTTACTACCAGTTCTCTGAACTGCTCAAAATTTCTGCTACTGGTTCTCCAGAACTGGTCAGAACCTGCTGAAACCCACCTCTGGGCGGGGGAGATCTATAAAGGTAGATGATTGGTTAATAGTGCTTAATACCTGGAATCCAAATTCTTTCCAAGTTGTGGGTCAGACCAGTGCCTTGAAAATGGTTCTGGTGTTTTTGACCAAGATTACACATTTGTTGTTTGTACTCACACAACACACTTAATTAGATCCGTTAAAGACCGAACACTAAATGCTAAACTTGATTAACTGAAACCTTAATTAAATTTTGAATTCTTAGCTTGTGTTACAAGCTTAGAACATTTAGCTAGTTTAAAGTCCACAGTTATTTGTAAATCCTGGTTTATTCAAGAGCAAGGTTATATAAGTTGTGCAGAAACAGCCATTACAGATCAGTGCCATTATTATCAATCTACTGACACTGATGTTAAAAACAGTTGCAATAAATTATGGATTTTGCCAGAAAATGATTAAGGGCGCAAGAAAGCTTTGAACGATCCATGGTGGTCGTCCTAACAATATGTACCGTGTTTCCCGGAAAATAAGACCCTGCCTTATATTTTTTTGAACCCTGAAATAAGCGCTTGTTTGTCTTATTGCCATGCGCTCAAAAGCCCGATTGGGGTGTCTTATTTTGGGGAAAACAGGGTAGAAAGTAAAGAAGATGATACTGAAGAAAATATGTAAGAACCTTTACTTAGGCAAAAGGGCTTGAAACATTTTGTAAATCCAGAGAAACAAGATAACATTCAGAAACAGCTGAGGCTGTCCCAATTCAATAGAGTAGAAGAAGGGACAGTAATTAAGCATAATCAGACTTGTTGTATCCAGTATCAACCTGGATAACCAATATAACCAAATTAGCCTTTCTGTAGAGTTGATTTCCTGGTCTGGCCTGTTTGGAATTCATCAGACATAAGTTATTCTATATGGTTCAAATTCTCTATCTGAAATTGAAATCTTTTGACTTTTGCACTTTAGATGACTATTCACAATAGTCATGTTTTAACTTTAGGAACTATCCAAGTCCTGTTGCTTAGTGGTTCAGGAAAGAAGTATGAAGAATCTTGTCAGAATGTTATATACACTGTCCACGTCCCTTTAAGCTTTCAGTGCAAAGAGGTACAGAAGTTACTACTTATCTCATGCTTCCATCTACTAAGGCTAACACAATAAGAGAAAAAATGCATTCATTAATGCCAGCTAATTAGAATGCCAGCCTTGAGGAGTAGTTAAAAGATCTTGGTAAGTTTAGTTTACAGAGAATGTAAGAGGTGCTGGACACAGTTAGTCCTATGCGACCTTGAAAGAAGCAGTAATGCATACTCCTTGCAATCCAACCCTATGAACTATTTCTGCTGCATATCTAATTTTCTTTTTGCAAGGAGTTTGTGGTAGAACGTGCTTGGGCACAATTGGACAATTATCAGAATTCTTTTCACTCAGAATTCAAGATCTGGATGGTATAAAATTTTATCTGTGGTGGGATTTGGATAGGAAGGAATGCAATCCTGTTGGTCCTGCTGAAATCTTTGATTGCTTTATCCTTGTAAGCACCCTGTAAGTACTTGGAGCAGGAGGCCCCATTTTGCAATGATTATACACCTTCTTAAGTGGGCAGCTTCCATCATTTGTAGTGAGGGTCACCATTTAGTTGTGTGACGCTCAGAACTTATCCCTCTCACCCATATCATTTAACATCTACCTGAAAGATCTAGGCAAGTTGTGGGCATGGGGTGAAGTAGGTTTAAAGGTAAAGTTACAGGTAAAGGTTAAAGGTAAAGTTGCCCACTCCAGTCATGTCCAACTCTAGGAAGCAATCCTTATCTCAGTTTGTTGGCCAAGGGAGTCTGCATTGTTTGTTTTCATGTTATAGTCATGGGGCCAGCATGACTATATGCAAAGGTGCACAGAACTCTGTTACCTTCCCACTGAAGCAGTACCTATTTATCACCTTGCATTTGCATGCTTTCAAACTGCTAGGTGGCAGGAGCTAAGGCAAGTAACGGGAGCTCACACCATTGCATGATGCTCAGGTCTTTCCAGCTGACAAACTCAACATCTTTAACTGCTGAGCCATCACACCCTCTTTTGCAGTAGGTTTAATCTCCAAGCAAAGCTGAAATTCAATAGAAGTCTCCATCTGACTCTGAAAGCTGTGAGTTATCATCTGGGGGAAGACTGGGACATAATCTAGATGGATTGACAAGGTGACAACTCCACCTTGGCTCTGGGCAAAATTGCACTTCTCTGAATAATAGATCCACAGGAGATTCTCCCACACTTGTACTTCTGCTAAATCTGTTGCTAACATTTAAAATGTGATACATAAATACCAAGACCACGTTTCTGATAGAGTGATGTGGCAGAAATGATTGCATAGGTTTGTGAAAGTTCTCCTGATAGATGATACTTGAATAACAGCTCATGGAACATGAAACATCTTTTTCTACCACAAAATATAACCTTAGCACCAAATTTTGACTAGGAGGAGGCTGTGAGTAAATTGTGTGATTGGAATAGGCATCATTTTGGGACAGTAGACACATCTCTACTTTGAGACCTATTTGTTGGACCTAGGTTCCAGCAGGTTGCCTGAATACCAAAAGACTACATGATGGGTGTGGACAATCACAAATTCATGCAGCTTACATAGGATGCTTTCAGGTTGCATTTATCTTCTTTATTGGAATGTAAGTTCCATTTCAAACAAAATATAAATGGTAGCCATTCCACTGTGAGATACGTGTGAAGTCCATGACCTATTTCAACATTGAAAGGATGCTGGAGGTTGTCCACCTTCACAATGCTTTACTGGAAAAAAATTCCACTGCAGATGCCAAGTAAAATAACCACAGATATATTAATGCTAATGGACACCAACTTATGCTTGACTTAGATATCTTAAAGTTCAGGTTGCATAGCCATTACAGCGGGCCAGATTGTCAGATTTCTTCTTTCCTCAGTACCATTCTTATGTGGAAATTTCTTACAGTTTCCAGCCCTGCAATTCTGCATTTCAAAGACAAGCTGCTTCTTATTCAAGGGAGAAATTATCTTCTCAAAAGCAGGATGCATACTTAAACAATAGAAGTATTTTTTGTCTTGAAAAACCTACAAATGGAAGGGAACAGAAAAAGCAAACTGGTTGTCAGAGATATTGTAAACAAGTTCATCTATATAATTCTAACAAGGATTTTCCCCCAGATGTGTACCTGGAGCTTCCCTAATTCCTAGACATCTCTAATAAACTGCTTACATTTGCCTTCATTAAACTTTATTCTTTGCTTCCACGTGTGACACAGAGATTGATTCCATTTTGCATGTATTATTACTCTGTAAATTCTTCAGGGATATTAGGTATTCTTACCTTCTCTCCCAAATTAGTTGTCTTGTTTTAGGCAATATGTAATTTTACTTTATTTCATAGATTGCAATATTTCAGGTTTATAGTTGCACAAATAATTAACATAGCATTGTAGTAGCGCCTGTTACATTTTTTATTATAGAGAGGCATTGCTGTGCAAATATTTCATCTCATCCATTTGATTTTACTTTTGTGATTTATATTTACAAACCTTGCTGGTCATTGATTGAATAAACATTATTTGATTTCATTTCTTTACTACCAAGAGATAGAAGCTGAGATTTGTAACTAACTGCCCAAGGTAGATTTTAATGAGAAAGCCAATTCCAGAGATATTTGTTAGCAACTGTTGATGGGCATTTCTGATTTGTTACCTGAGATGAAATACTATTGTATTTTAATCACATATGAAAATTTAATAGCCACTAATTATCATGTAAACACAATTGTTATTTATTATTAAAATAAGTCCACTACTCTCATCTTAAGAAAGCAACTGAATGTTTGGAAGTGAAAGTAGCAGTAGTTTTGTTCATTCTTCACTAGTAACTAAGGGCAGAACCAACACAAAATAAAACAATTGATAAATAATGTATTACAGTTAACTAGAGTGGCATAATGTAAAATAAGGAGCCATGAAATATTAACTATGCATTTAAAGTAACAGATAGTAATTAATAAATAACATGGTGAAATATATAGTAGTGTTTACTATTTAATGGCATTAATCACAATTAATTGCTTAAGGTAGGGTATCAGCACTTCTACAGCCAAAGAAACGGTCTACTTATATTAATATCACTGGCTGTCAGTATCATGATTGAAAAGCTGCCATCATTTGACAGTTTCAGTGGTGGGTTGCCCCCAGTTCGGACCAGTTCGCAAGAACCAGTAGTAAAACTGGCGGGAGGCTCCATCCACCTACCCAAACATCATCATAGGTGATCTGCACACGCAAGCACTCCTGATGTGAACCAGTAGTAAAGATAAGTAGAACCCACCCCTGGACAGCTTGCATGTAATTGCATTTTGTTTTGTTTTTTATAGTATTTGGTGTTTGATTTATAATAGTATTTAATATCTGACATTACTGAATGGTCATTTATATTTGGGGCAGTGCAGTGGCTCAGCAGTTAAGGAAAGCCAGCAGTCCAAGTTCAAGACCCAAGTATCACATGATGAGGTAAACTCCCATCCTGGCTCCAGCTCCTACCAACCTAGCAGTTTGAAAGCACGCAAACGTGAGGAGATAAATAGGTACCACTTTGGTGGGAAGGTAACAGCATTCCATGACAACACACTGTCCACATGACTACAAAAATGTCTTTGGACACTGCTGGCTCACTAACCTTGAAATGGAGATGAGCACCATCCTCTGTAGTCGGCAACCACTAATGGAATAAAATCCATAGGGACTCCTTAATATTTTTTTTTTACCGTTGATATTTGGCAAATGGTTGTTCATGAAACTTTGTTTGCAAATTTTGTTTAAGGTTGAAAGTGAAGGCTCCTTTTCCGAGCTTGTGGGTTGGTTTCCAAACATTTCATGACCAGGCTAGGTAACATCTTCAACAGAGTTTAAGGGATGTCAGTGTTCTATTTATAAGGGCTTTGTGTGGTCAGTAGGTCTTGTGATGAGTCAGGTGTGAGTCATCAGTGGGATTCTTGTGGTGGGTCTTGTGGTGGGGGGGTCACATCAGGTGAGGATAATTGGGAGGTGAAGTCATGTTTGGGTGAGTTGATAAGGATCAGTGTTGTTTCTGGTTCGCCTGGTAATGAAACATTTGGAAACTAACCCACAAGCTCACAGAACGAACCTTCACCCTCATTCTACACCCAAGCTACAGATATTCACCACTATTGCAAACAATTAAGGTTGCAGTCTTGTTTATACTTACCTGGATATGGATAATTTCTAAGCTACTGAGGGTAACTTCTAAGTAGAGATGCCTAGGAGTACTCTATGAGAGATACTTACAATTCTAAAACATTAAAACTTTAAAGATTTCACATTCAAAATGTGGTTTCAAGAGTCAGGAGCAGAGACCAGAATTCCAGCCCCTGGAAAAACAGACCATCCAAGGCTTGCAGTACCATGGTGATTCAAAAGAAATACCAACTCTGGTACATTTTCAAACAATGCAGAACAGAGCCAAACTAAGCCAGCTTTTCAAAGAAATTCCATTAATAGTTCAATCAGGTTCAGAGTCAGCCGCAGAGCAGTACAACATTGTTGTGTGGAAATGCTCTGGGGGCTAGCTTACATGTGGAATTTGATAGTCTTGTAACCTCAATACATATGGAATAGCAATAGACATCAATCCTTAATTTTTAAAGTATTTCACTTGGTATTATTCTTTGTTTACTGCAAGGTTAACATTGATGCTACATTAAATTCCTTTGGCTGTATCTAGTGTTAAGTTTTAAGTTGCCACACAGAATTGACTTTTTTTTTTCCTGGCCCACCTCTTATGTCTAAAAGTGAAATATTTAGTAGGTTTGACATCCTGTCACCTGCTTGGTAAAACCATAATCTTCTGAATGATTACTTGAAGCTCAGTGAATTCATTGGAATTGACTTCGTTAATTAGTATGTTATGATCCAGCTCTTGTTAAAAGTCACAAGAGAAGATCAAGTAAATAAAAAAAAAATTAAATTGTCCCCCCCTCTCATTTTCTTTCAACCTTTTCATGATCATTGAAAATAATATACTGACATGAGAAGGGGAAGGTTTTTCAGTCCCAATTTCATTACTGTTTTTAATTTTAGCCCTTTCATGTGATTATCTGTTGTTGTTTTTCTAACACACTCTATCCTCTGATATTTACCAGGCTCCAGATATGATGTGAGTTTTCATTCCCTTCATGGATAATGGAAAATCACTTTCATGTTCAAAACAATTTTAACCTGCAACATTGAATGAAAATGAAAATGGAAATGCATCTTAAAGCTCACTTTATTTACATCCAAGGTTCAAAATCAAGTGATTTGAACCTGAGTCCTTGTTTCTTTTCAAATGGAGAGGCTTTTTTTTTTATTCCAAACACTCTGCTTCTTCATTTTACTCACTCTATCCTTGAAATGGTAACCGGAATACTGTAAAAGCAGCACTGAACAGTTCTCTCTCTCTAATTTTTTTTAAATTTTAAATGGAAGAAAAATATGTGTTCCTATTTGTTCTTGCTGTATGCTGTAAGATATTATGTTAAGCATGTTTTAGAATAGGGGGATAAGGATCACTCCCAAGATAAAGGCAACTATTGCAATAAACCTCTCATCCTTATTTTATCAAATCCCCATCACACATCTAAAAAATCCTGTTTGCACTGGGGAAGATAATCAAATATGTTCTGAGCTTTGTATTTGCCAAAATTGTGTTTCTACAGATTATAACGTTTATATGATTTCTTCCTTTCAGGAAAGGAAATACATGTAAGAAATGTACTTGCTTATTCTCCAGGAGATGAGGAGTTGTTTTTTCGTTTCTCTTGCTTTCAAGGGGTCAAGGGCACATCAAAGTACGTGCTTTAATTCAGAGGTGGGTTTCACATATTGTTACCACTGGTTCACCCCGCATGTGCATCAGTGGTGGGTTTCAAAAATTTTTACTACCGGTTCTGTGGGTGTGGCTTAGTGGGTGTGGCATGGCTTGGTGGGCGTGGCTTGGTGGGCATGGCAG
>JANHZT010007328.1:40531-53394 GCA_032468215.1 Stegonotus admiraltiensis | reverse complement strand
TAAATTCTTGGCCAATATTTAATTTATTTTAATTGTTTTAACTTTTGTATTTTCTGTGTTTTATTCTGGCTGTTCACAGCCCTGGGTCCTTCGGGAGAAGGGCGGTATACAAATAAAATTAATTCTAATTCTAATTCTAATTCTAATTCATGGAAATATGGATGATGAAACAACATTATTTCTCTTCCCTTATTATGTCTTTTTGATAGCCCTTGGTGGCCTTGGTTATGGTGACCTAGAGAGAGATGAGTCACAGTACAATTTACCAGGCCATCAGAAAGAGTATTTATAATATCTGGTGGATGGTCACTTGGATTAATTTAGAGTTGGATTCTGATTAGGCAAATCCAAATGAGTTGCCTCACAAGAGTTGTCTTGTGATCTGGCTGAGTTTGATTCTGTGACTCCTAATGAAGTGGATAAGATCCTCTGTATTGTAAGTTAGGCCATCTATCTCTTAAATGCAGGCCCTTCTTGTTCTTGTTAAGGTGGCACATGAGATGACCAGTGGGTGGCTCCATGCAATGGAATCAGCCTTTTTGAGGGAGGGGGTAGTCCCCTTAGCCTTGGAGGAGGCAGTGATGTATATCCCCTTCTCAAGACGCTATCTCTGGTCCCCCTCTATCCTGGACAGTTCTCAACCAATTTCCAAACCTCCTTAGGTAGGGATGATTGTTGAGAAGGTGGTTGGTAGCTGGTGAAGTGGATTTTCGACAAAATGATATACTTGGATTTGCTCCAGCTGAGTTTTAGTCTGAAATATAGAACAGAATGAGCATTGGTCATACTTCTACTGTAGAAGAATAGGACACAATGCACTTTACTCAGAAATAAAGCAAATTTATTTACTTCTCAGTAAGTATGGGTAACAGCCAGACTTCAAGAAGGCATGATTTGATTCATGAACATTCATACACAATCCCCAACATTCAATTGCTAGCTATCAGCAAAAACTTCATGGACTCAGAATGATTAGCTAAAAAGCTTTCTTGAAAACTAGAATAATCATATATAGATACTAATTCTTGCAGGGTCACTGCAGGAATAAATGTATATGTGAGTGTGGGGAATTTAAATCAGTCTTTTTCGAACTTGGCAACTTTAAGACGTGTGGAATTAATTCATATGAAGTTTGAAATATATAGTTAAACTATTAGCCAGTTTGAAAAAAAATGCTGCTTTAAATCACTGGCCTCTTTTCACTATCCTTTCTGGGTAACGTATTTTTTGTTGCTCTTTTGTCAAACAGGAATGTAGAGGGCTGTGTTTACATAACAGCCATCTTTGTCTGAGTCTGTGCTTTCTGCCTTATCAACTTCAGCTCTCTCACTAACTTAGTGGTACTTGGCAACTTTAAGATGTTTAAAAACACTATGCAGCATCGATGCCATTTTTTTTTGGTATTGACTAATAAAATGCATAAAACCAGAAACCACAAAATATATAAAATAACCTGCCTACCCCAGCATGTAATTATCCGAAACTAATAATAAATAAATTAAGAATTGTATATAATGTAAGTATTCTGGTACACTATTTTTCTGAATACCTTTACGGAGGATGCTTTCTGGATCTGTAAGAGCAAACTATGGTACTGCTATGGAGGAACCATCAAAAGTTATAATCGGACCAGATAAGGAGCCAGATGGTTTGTGGACAAACAGTTCTACTTCGGAGGCACAGCTAGTATATTTGGCATGCAAAGCATTTTTTTTTCACACCCTGTTTCTCTATCACTGAGAGCTGGTTTAGTGATTGAGGTAATCAGATAATACGGGTTCTGGCCCTGCAATTCCACCTTTGCCCCTAGCTTCCTCATTGTCTTCAGCAGCATTTCCTGTATTACATTATAGGTAGTCCTTCACATACGATCACAACTGAGCCCAAAATTTCCATTGCTAAGCAAGACAGTTGTTAAGTGAGTTTTGCTCCATTTTACAACTGTTCTTGCTACAGTTGTTAAGTGAATCACTGCAGTTGTTAAGTTAGTAACATGGCTGTTAAGTGAATCAGGTTTCTCCATTGACTTTGCTTGTCAGAAGGTCATACATAACCCTAGGACACTGCAGCCATTATAAACACATGCTAGTTGCCAGGTGTCCCAATTTTGATTGCATTACCATGGAGATGCTGCAATGGTTGTAAGTGTGAAAAATGGTCAATTTTTTCAGTGCTGCTGTAATTCCAAGCAGTCACTAAACAAATGGTTGTTAGTTGAGGATTATTTGTACATATTGTACATCTAAAGTGTCCTGCCTTGGTATGCCACTGCAGCAGGGATGAAATTTACTTAACTTAGCTACCAGTTCGCAAATGTGCGCACACGCGACACCTCTGTGCCTGCGTAGGACCTTCTGTGCATGCACAGAGGGTCAAAAACAGGACATGATGACATCTGGGTGGGTGGGTGGAGCCTCCCTCCCCGGGTGCTATTGGTTTGTCCGAGCCGGATAGAACCGGCTTAATTTCACCACTGCACTGCAGGTATTCAATTTCATCTTGTTTCCTCACAGCCTCCAAACAGCAGTTTAGGCTTTTGACAGGATCTTTGGTTTGGCCTGGATGGAAATATATCAGTAAGTACCATTAGTATACTGATGATACTTCATAATGACAGATGGCCCCTCCCAGTGGCTTCATGTATATGTTGATAAGAAGAAGAGACAGAGAAAAACAGAGAGACGGGAAGTGCTTTACCCAAGAGCAATTGCCATGCTGACCTCTCCTCCTTTACTTTTTTTCTCTAGCTTTAATATTGTTTCCATCAGTAAGATAAAACTCCATGTATCATACAGAAGTTCTCTTGGCAAAGATTTCAGAAGTGGTTTGGCATTGCCTGCTTCCTAGGGTAGAGAGAGAGTGACGGGCCCAAGATCACCAAGTTGACTTGGTGAATATAGCAGAACTAGAATTCATGGTTGCCCAGTTTCTAAGGTGATGCCTTAACCACTACATCAGACTGGCTTGACATATGATTAGCAGACACAAATTCAGTCCACCAGCTTTTTTAAGAAAATGCATGTGCACTTTTTAACAAATTAAACAGAAGTTGTGTAAGAATAAAGACACAAAAAGCAAAGTAGAAAATAAACAAGCACTAATAAATAAACACAATGAGGGGAAAAGCCTTAGATAATGCATTCTCCCTTTCCATTTATTTCCCCAGCTGCTAACCACTACTTAAACATTTGTACCTTACTTTCAACATGAAACATTGGAGGTTATTGCTAGTAGTTGTTTGAGTGATTTCATGGATTGCTTTTTTTATTGGTCTCTAACTCTTTTCCTAAATTCTCCCTCATTTTTATAGTTCTTGGCCAGCTTCTTTTGTGAGGCAAAGGATACCTGCCCATTTTTTGTCTAAAATAGACTATATTATTTTAAAAGTATATTTATGAATATTTTTTTTTCTAGATTGCCCAGCTAATATTATTCTGAGTTGCATTTGCCAATTTTGCATAACATTGCAATAGTGGAACAGTGAAATGATAAAACCAAGAAGCGTTCTTACCTAGTGCTACAAATGACATTAAGTTGTCTTTGCCACAAATAACCCAATTACCATTTGCTTTTCTTTTTAAATATGTGATTAAAATTATGTTCTGAATGAATGGAATTTAGCAGCAGTGATCCACAAAACAGCTAAAGATGCCATAAAAGTCCTAGTGGTAGATTCACCCTGCAGTTGCAGCAGTTCAGTGATTGACAGATACCTTTTCCCAAAGACTGGTGACATATCAAACACAAAGGACAGCAGTGGTGGAGGACTCAGCTAGTTGCTTTGCTGATTACACACTTTATGTATCTAATCAGGACAACACCATTCAGCAATAACTCAAAAATGTTGCCGTTCAGACAGTTAGGAATTTACTGTGTATGTCCATACACAAATTTCATACTGTGTAGTTATTTTTATCTACTGAAGATGAATGTCATACCTGTATAGTTTTTTTGTCTTTAATTCAATAGTAGATTGGATTCTAATTATGACAAGGTAGATTCCACTAAAATGTCCACTAGATAAATAAAAACACCCAAAGTACAAGTATGTTAATAAAAATGGTTGGACACATGATTGCAGTATTGCTTGTTCAGAGCAGGAACCAATGGCATGTTAATAAAACCTAGTAGAAATATTACCTCTGGCAATTCAAACAGTATCTCCATCAAGCCGTAGCTCAGTACCACAATCAATTCACTTACCTCAAGCATCTTATTTGTCTTATACAGAAAAAAGGCAATAAAAGGGAATTTAAATATCATATTTTACACAGAACTAGTAGCATAGCTCGATAGAAAAATATATAGTTGGATCCTGTGTTTTACTCTACAAATTAAGCAGTTGACAATATAGTACTTGTGTGAGATAGTTGTGCCAGTCCTGACAAAGGTTAGCATTCCATGATCTTCTACTCTTTATGTTCTACTTTCTAGTTTTGTTGTGTTTTTCAATCTCAGATTTATGGATCTGATTAAAGAGGCACACATTTTATAGCTTGCCTAGTAAGCTGACCTTCTTGATTATTGTCTGTCACTTTTTTTTTAATTATTGCCAAGTTCTTTTCTTATTGAACTTGTGTTGTCATTAAAACAGCAAAGCTTAGCCATAAATAGAGAGAAGCAAGTGAGACAGAAGAGAAACCCATGGGCTCGAGAGGGAGAAAAGAATACATTCTAATTGTACAATGAGAGCAGCACTCACTAAAAACATTGTCCTACACTACTGTATCTCCTTTGTCAGCCATTGTAGGGCATGAAGAAAGAACAGCATGATTGCGACCTCTAAACAACTGGAAGTTACTGTGAGTTGAGTGCTCAGCTCACAGTTTCTTTGAGGTTAATATTGGAGGAGAGAGGTTCTGTTTTGCTTTTCTAATGCCTGATAACCACTGCTGCCAATCTATCAATATTTAATCTTAGCTGCCACCGACAAGAAGAGGAAAATGGTAGTTGGGGAGAACAAGAGAGACAATGCTTAGAAGGGTCAGGAGGAGAAGAGAAAGCGGGGGGAGGAGGGAACAGAGAACTTTTCTTAGGATAGGCTACTCAAAACCTTATAGTCCATTATTTCTAAGTCTTTCTATAGGATTGATATTTATTATTGTGTCTGAGGAACATTGGTGCTGACAGTATGCAAAATCCAGACCATATGTTGATTTCAAGATGCTGAACTTTTTTTTTTTGGAGGTACATGATGCATCTATGCTATCCATAGATATTTTGATGCAGCCACAGCACTACAAGGACAAACTGAAATGAAACTAAATTCAATGGAGGATATAAAGTATATGTTTCACAAGCATAAAGTTGTAGATTTTATTTCACATTAAAGGGATCTCAGATAGAAGGTGATGGGAATTATTTTTCCTTGTCCAAGACTCTAGAGTAGGTAGCAATATGCTTTGAACTAGAGAAACAAATGATTTGGCCTGATACAAGCCAGCCTATTGTTTAAACACTACAAGGAATGTTAGTACAGGGAAAATAGTCAACACGGCCTAAAGCAAATGATTAAATTAGCTTACAAAATGGTAGTAGGTGTTATTTTATCACTTTAATGCTACTGGAATGAAATGTATTCCATAATATAGTTTCAAAAAATACATTTTTCTGCAGACAAAGTAATTGTGTTTGGTTGCTTAGAAGGTTATTTTTAAATCAGTGCCTTTATCTTTCATCAGAATAGCAACTGCTGTAAGATGCCTTTTCTACCCTTTTTGAAAACCAGCTTTTCTGCATGGCCCGCTAACTATGAGCAGGCACTAGTTTAAAAACATTTTTATGACTCCCAATTGTCATTTAGACAAGTTGAAGCTTTCCACCACAGATACTTGCTACATTCTCCCAGCCCTGCCTTCCCCCATGTTAAGGAGAATGACTATTTTCTTATAAGTAAGTGACACTTGATCAGAAGAGAAATGAAGCCAGGGCAGAATTGAACTCAGCAGTCACACCTATGCAATTCATGTTGATCTTTTCTGGAGGACTGGAGGATAATATATTAATGCAGTTGCTTGGATATGCTCTAAGGCTGCCTTTACTTCTATGAGGCATCTGGGAGCATAATATAAAAATGTTGACTGGCAGGGATCAGGAGATGTGTCTTCTGTGACATTGTCCCTGCCCTCTGGAACATTCTCCTTTCAGAAATCAGGATGACCCCAATCTTGTTGGCTTTCCATAAGACCATGAAGACTTAGTTGTGTGCCTGGGCCTGAGCCTGGGCCCTGAGTGTGTCAAGGGCCCTGTTACTTGGTTGCGTTAACAACCATGGCAATAGTTTTATTCAAGGACCGTATATATTTAATTTGTATTGTTTAAATGTTTTAATGATGCACACCACCCAAAGTACATTTGTTGAGATGGGTGGCTATAAAAATCAAAAAAATAAACAAAGTACTTGGAAAAGATAAGAATGTTGTTCAGCTTTCTAGCCATTTAACATATTTTTTTATTTAAAACTGGGCTTTTCTATAAAATAAACAGTCAAGCATGGCACTATAAATAACTTAGTGGACACTGAGAAGATATGGTCTATTAAATTGAAGTTTCACTACATTATATTTTGACCTAATGGCAACACCATACTAGTCCAAAGAGATTGGGCTGATTTGCTTCATACCTCATGAACATTATTGACTGATTGAAATGGTCAAACACCACAATAGCAGCAGTGCTTGAAACTCTTAAGTAATCAATAAAGATAACATTTCTTACATGGATGGATGGATTTTTACACAACTGTCAGAGAGCAGAAGATAATTTTTCCTAGCTGGAGGTTGTGTATCTTTGATGTACCATCCCTATGCATCCAAGTGTGAAACATCAGTAAAGGAGAAATCTAAACACATATAGATTAATAAGTGTTATCTTTTTCTTCCAGATGAACACATTCAACATATCAGCATCAAAGAATGGTCAAGCAGAGTAGCTGTTCTGTCTAACAAATGAAAAGAAAGGTAAATTGAAAATGCATATATTTCTCCCTGCTTCAGCTTAACTTCATAAAGATCAAAATGAGACAGGGACATGTTCTAAACTTTGTAGAGCCTCTCCATTACTGAGCTGGAATTTGAGCATTATGCTATTGATATTTCTATTCATAATATTTTCATAGAATACAAATCGTTTTACCTCCATTTTATAGAGGAAAAAGGAATGAGGCACAAAGAAGAGATAAACCAAAGTATGATAACAGCTGATAGTTGTTTTCTCATAAGCCATAGGCAAACTGTGTTAGAAGCAATTACATTTCGCTCATCCATATTGAAGCACTGCCATTAAAAAAAGAAGTTTTTTTATCTCCACTTAAAACCACAATATGTTCAAAATGTTCATCTATTCCCTTTTGCTAACAAATTTTATTTGGATTTAGCTGCTTAGATATACAGGTAATGTAACCATCTTACTTTCACACCTCAGACATAATATCTAGAGAGCTTGAGTTCCATTCAACTAATTAAAAAGGAGATTTATAATAACAGCACCATTGATTTGGTTAAACAAAAACACCAAAGCTATTTCAGTTGCAAAAATATTAAATCCTCACATGGACCAAAGCCACCTCCATTTGTAAGTGTTGGTCTCCTTTCCCATGTAGCCATGAGTAGAAAAGCATGTTTTTGCACATATTTTGGGACTTAGGCTCAATTGCAGTTGCACTGTGGTTTCAAACATGAACAGAGGAAGGAAGAGTCAGGATCTTACATGACAAGAAAGAACACAGAATGAACAGAAGTAGGACATAGCTGGGGAATGAGATTTTGGCTAAGAAAAGAATGCAAAGAATTGTAATATGTATATATTATAGCTATTAGAAATAAATTGAGTTATTGTTATTTAAGTAAAGTATCAGATTTGTTCTAAAGAATAAACATCCTAACTAACTTTAACTAGAAACAGAGAATGGTCCTTGTCAAATAGGAATGAAATGGCATCAAAATATTAAAACAATGTTTATTTATATATTCCAAGGATGCCAAAGCATGTTCACCTCTCCAAATTAACAACACAGAAGACTTTTTTTTTAAAAAAATGTACCATTGGCATTAAAAGATAAAAGGAAGTAGAAGATACATATATATGTGCATGTGTATGTATGTAATAATAATTTCATTACTATGGTCTTTAATTCTATTATGGGGAACCAAGATTTTGAAATAACATTTCAATTTCCTTTAATCATTTCATTTTGGCTGTCCATTTATTTCATATCTGAATGAGCAACTCAGCATGTTGTAGAAAAAGCATTTGGTCACAATGCTCTACAAAATTCTTCCTACAAGAAAGCTGATCATATTAAAAAATAAGCTCTTGAGAAAAAGGCATGGAGAGCTACAGAAATGATTCAGTAAATTGATATTTTGAGAACCTGAAGCATCAGCTGGAAACATAGCAAAGGCTCAGAGCCACTTGTTATCTGGAAAGAACTGCACCAATGTTAGCATAGTCTAGCTTTAAAAAGTCTTAGTTTTTTGTAGAGCACCTGAGTTCTATAAAATGACAGATTTGTACCTTCCAAGCAGCTTGCCAATTTCTTCTTCCTAGGACTGAGATAACTAACTGGATCATCCAGCTGGTTTGTGGCTAAAGCAGGGCTAGCATAGTCATCTGGTTTTTAGTTTATTGCCTTAACCACTTATACCAAACTGGCGAATGGAATGGAGTGGAGTGGAGTGGAACAGGACAAAACGGAACAGAACAGAACAGAATAACCTTAACATTTGTGGTTAATCTAGTGTTAGAAGTGTTACAGCTTAGCTAGCTGTATGTTCCAACATTCCCTTTAAATTAGAAATAGTTGCTAACAATTTATATTTCTTTCTCAAGTACATTTTTGTTGACTGCACATTGTTACAAAAACTGAGCATAAAAAATAATAATTTCTATAATAATCCCTGTACCCATACACACAAATAAACACATTAAGGAAACTCTCATAATTGTACTTCGTATAGCCATTGGTTCCAATATACTTCACCTTAAAATGTTTTTATTGGCAATTCTGTGCAAACCGGTCAAAATCATGCAGTCCCTTAGGAAAGGCAACATGGTTAAACTGAGTCGATACACTCAGAATGTAAAGTGTGTTGCATGTACAAACTCTGATGAAATTTATTGGTTCAATTTATATGCTTCCCTTTCTCCGGAGACTCAGGGTGGCTTACAATACGTTAAGCAATAGCCTTCATACTTTTGTATATACCTGCTTAGTAGGGCTTTCAGTCCCCACTAAGCAGTGTTCTTTTTTATACAAAGTCAGCTTATTGCCCGCACAATCCGGGTCCTCATTTTACCTACCTCGAAAGGATGGAAGGCTGAGTCAATCTTGAGCCTGGTGAGATTTGAACTTGCAGTAATTGCAGGCGGCTGGTGCTACTTAACAGCACTTTAGTCTGCTGCGCCACTAAGGCTCCTTATGAGGCTGCTGCAAAAGTAGTAATGAAATCCTATTCATGGCATCAAAATATATTGTAAATCTACAATTAGTTGCTATAATATTTTTAAGTATCCAAATTATTTTAGTTGTTTCCTCTTATTATTGTTGTATTTAAAATACTAAGAACACTTTTCCTGTACTTTGTATGTATGCATATGCACCACATGTTTATAATTGCACTTCCAGACAATCACTTTGTTGAAAAGTATTTTACCCTAGCCAAAGAATATAATTGTTCTACAGGAAGCAATATCTTTAATTTCTTGAAAAAATGGCAGCACAACAATCCGAGGCGCCAGATGACCCAAGCAGGTGATGAGGGGGTGTAGGCAGCATGGAAAAGGCTGGGCTACAGGAAAGAACATTTTCATTCCCTCCTCACTTCCCCAGGATCCAAAATAAAATACTGCTTCTAAAATGTGACTATAGAGTAAATGCTGAAAAAGTCCAGCAGTGGCAAATGGACAGGATCAAGCTTTAAGAACCTTTGCATATTTTTAAAGGGGAGGGAGGGAGAGAAAGAGAAAGAGAGAGGAAGAGTTTGGTTTCCATGGTAACTAGGCATATGGGCCGACGTTTGAAAATCTACAGGCGAAGCAGGGCCTTTTCACACTACAAAAGCCAATGAATTGGAAAATAATTGTACAGTTTTCTACCTTCCTCCCCTCTGTTGGGTGCATTCATAAACATACTGCAGAGTTTATTTTTTACAAAGGTTCCGATTTTCTTAAAGCTGAAAATATAAAGACTTATTTGAAAACAAAGCAGGATCAATGGTTCTGAAATTACCACCAATCTCACCTGGTTCTTTGGCAGTTAATACAAAAAGCATCAAAAAGGAGGTATCGTATCTAGAAGGCTGGAAGAATAACATTGCCAGTTAATCAGCTGCTCAGGCTAAATAGTCAACTGGGAACAAATTTCCTAGATTCAGAGTTCTTTATAGCTATTTCAAAGGGGCAACAGAAGCAGAGAAGAAAAGGGGGGGAAATCCTAGGTAGAAAATCCACTACAGGTAGCACTTGGCCATAATCCACCTAAAGTGGATGATCCATGTGACCGACCCAATTTCACAGCTTTTTTGGCAGTGGTCATTAAAGTGAACATTGCAGTTATAAAGGGAACCCATTGTTCACTACAGGCCAATTTTGCCAAAACCTGAAAGTAAATGCCAGTTTTCAGCAAAACTCTCATAATACACAGTCACATGCTGAGTGTCCAACATGCAATCAAGTGATTGTAGGGTGGGGCAGCTGTCAGAACTCTGAAACGACGTTATAACTACCTCCAGGAAGTCTGTTGCAACTTCAAATGCTAAGCGACCAGTTGTAAGTTGAGGAATATCTGAGGGCATATCTGTCAACATGTCAGGATCGGTAGTACGAGCATGATTTTACTTGGTACCTTTCACCTAGCACAGGTATCGGCAACCTTAAACACTCAAAGAGCCACAAAGGTCCTAACCATTCAATTCTGGAGCCGACTGGAAGTCCGGTTCCCCCACCATAGAGTCTCCTCCTAGCGCAGTGTCCCTTTTCCTCTACCTGTCCTAACTGAAAGCCCTATCAATTGTGGAGCTGACTGGGAGCCGCAGCAGAAGGATTAAAGAGCCACATGTGGCTCCAGAGCCGCGGGTTGCTGACCCCTGACCTAGCACATTGCAATATATATTAATACATGCTGGGAAAGGGGAAGGAACATTACATAATATATGCTGTACATTACATAATAGTTCTTCCCCTTTCCCAGCATGCATTCTCTCTGTCTACCAATCCTGAAACAAATGAATTATAACAAGAAATTAATAACTAGATCTGAAGCAATCAATGTCTCTGTGGGAGTAGCCTTCTCCTAAACCCAAAACAAGAGACGAGTGACACCAAAGTACTTCTTCAATTTATTAAGCGTCATTTACTGCAAATGGTAAATCATACCACAAATGAGGTTTTTCAAACTTTCAAAAACTTATTCTTTTGCTTTTCTGTCACTGAGTACTATGGATTCAGCAGACCACCACAAGGCTTGGAGAACTTTAAATTCTTCTGTTTTGGTCTTATACTTAAAAGTCCATATATGGCCTTTATAGCATTTATTCCAACCATTGGACATTGAGAAGTCACTGGCAGACACAAAAGGCATATTTCTTTTTCTGGGTAACTTAAAAACACCCTGTTTTCTGCAGATACACGTTATTTTTGTTGTAATTTCATTTTAATCACAATGCAACAATAAAATAATGAAAATGAAAGAAAAATGTTCTGTATTTTAAAAGGTCAGATTTGAAACAATATAATGTTATAAAATCAAAATTCCGATATGTATTAAATAAGTTTTCTGCAGCTTTTTGATATTGATGTCTAGAGTAATGTCCTTGATTTCATACTTACCACTAAAATTACCAGTTCCACACCCAGGTCCAGCTCTAGAAGAACTTTCCTTGGTGACTTTCATGTCCCCCTTCTCTAGTTTTTCCTAATTTATTCTAGCACCTTGACCATAAAATGGTTCATTGGCTCCACATCACCAAGCCGTCCAATTTTTGTAAAGTACAGGTAGTCCTTGACTTATAACCATTCATTTAGTAACCAAAGTTACAAGGGCACTGGAAAAAAATAGCTTACAACCATCCTCACACTTACAACTGTTGTTCCATTTTATATTTGTCTCAACTGAAGTCAGCACAGTACTGTTCTACATGCTTACTTTCATAGTAGCCTGAGTCCTCATGAAGCCAGAGGGCCTACTTTTTTTCCAGCACATGTTGAATAGAATTCACTATGTTATTTGTCATAAACCTTATTTAAGATTAATTTAATGTAATGCCATTTGTATGATTATTCCCTTTGTCTTGAATTATTTTCTTTTTTTGCCATATTGACAAGTACAATCCGATGGGAACTTTGGGAAGGAGGCTGAATACAAAGCATAGAGAAAGTGGTTGCACAGAAAACTTCTGTAGCTATGTATGGTATTGGCACAGTGGTGTGTTGCTCCCAGTTCGCACCAGTTCGCAAGAACCGGTAGTAAAAATTTGTAGTACTTCAGAGAACCAGTAATAACATTGGCTGGCCACGCCCCTGAACTGGTCCCCAGCCCGGTCGCTGCTCACTTACCCTGCCCACCTCATCAGTGGCTTTTTTTTAACTTTTAAAAGTATTTTTTCTACAACCTCTTCGGCCAAAAAAATGCTTTTAAAAGTAAAAAAAAAGCCTCTGATGATCACGCGGCTCAGCTGGGATTGTCAGAGGCTTCTGAAAGCATTTTTTCTGCAGCCCCTTCGGCTGAAGAGGTTGTAGAAAAAAAAAAAGCCTTTAAAAGCCTCTGGCGTTCCCCGCTGAGTTGCCTGGTCATCAGAGGCTTCTGAAAGCATTTTTTTCTGCAACCTCTTAAGGTTGTAGAAAAGATGCTTTTAAAAGTAAAAAAA
>JANHZT010007328.1:0-10084 GCA_032468215.1 Stegonotus admiraltiensis | reverse complement strand
TGTGTGTTTTTCAAAGGCAGTTGAGAGCTTCCCTATTCCCAGGGTCCCCCCAAATTCCTTTGGATATCACATTATTAATGTGAGAACTGGCAACTGGGGGCAGTGTGTATCCAAAAAAATATATCTATTCTCCACAATCACCTTGGTTGTGTGTTTTTTTGTAACAGCCAATGAGAATAGCTCCCTTCTCAGAAGAATAATGGTTCAAGATATGAGAGAATCTATCAAAACACATGAAGCTATTAATTTGGAGGAAAAAAACCAGAAGCGCTGAGATTCCGCCGCCCCTTGCATGTCTCCCCTCCCCCAGCATTCTTTCAATATGCAGTGAGAGCCATTTCCAAAGTAGCTTAGAATTTTTGTTTCGGTTTTTTCAAGATCATACAGTTATGAAAAGATGAAGGTTCTCAACAGAATGTTAGCATTATTAAATTCCCGACTCCAGTATCCCTGCTACATTCATTCCCAAATATAATTGTATTCTAAGCAGCTGTTTCAAGAGCATTGGCTGTCTTGCCATGTCCCCAAAGCGCAAGGAATGCTTTAAAGAATTTCAGAGCCTGAGAATTTTCACAAGCTGAAATCACTCTATTGTTATCCGAGGACTCAGATTCATGTTTTTACTGTCTATCAGCAAAGCTAGAATCGGAGTTTTTATAATTGTCCAAAAACTATTTAGGATCAGTCTTAGCATCAAGCAGGCATAGGGATACTGAACATCAGGTCCTACCAGCCTTAGTATAGATGCAGTTAAGTACTAATGCTTGTAGGAACAGCATCTCTTGTAAAAGTAAACTGAGACATTGGACTCTCCAATGTCTTGATGGCTATTTATCCTGCCAAGGCTCAAACTTTGTTTATGTTTCTGTGTTCTAGCTATAGCCAGTTTCCTTAGGGCTGAGGGTTGGCAAACTTCCAGAATTCTCTGGTTGAAGATCTAATAATCCCTACTATCATCTTTTAAGACTTCTGTGCCATTCAGACCTCTCTTGGCCTTTTATGTAATAGTAGGCAGATGATAAACCGAGCTGATGTCGCTGGAGGCAACTCAGGTAATAATAGCAAATTTACTTTCTAGGAACGTTATAAGATTCTAATGCAGTGCCATTAATCCTGTAACAAATTGTACAGGAAGAAGAGGGATAGGGAGAAATTGACTTAATAAATATTTCTAAAAGAAAGTAAAAAAAACTTAAAAGAGAATTTTTTTTAAAAAAAACCTGTGTTGTCTTTTCTTTTTCCCATGGAACATACAGTCCAGACTCAAGCAGATGGTGTTTCCCATCTGTTCTATTCTATGGACAGGAGGGCGGTTCTTGTTCCTGTATCCAGACTAATTATGCCAGAGAACCTCCCTCCCACTTCATCCTGAAGAATGCTTTCATTTATTCCATCTGGCAGATATATGGGAAACATTTCGTGCACATGAAAGCTCCTACACTACCTTTTGGGGAAGTAATAAAGAGACTACAATAAATTATTGGGAAGCAATAATTCATAATTACAATTACTAGAACTATTAAATGATATATCACTTCAAAGTGGATGGTGTGTCAATAATGAATATTCAGTCCAGTATCGATCATGGGTATAATATTCAAAAAAAATTGAAAGATTACAAGACAACCTTCCCTAGAATCATCCCTCCTGGTACAACCTGTATTAGAATCTTCTTCAGCAGTAGACTGGAATCTACATAGTTCTCTGAGTGATCACTTCAGTCCCTTTATTTCCTAAAGCTCCTCAGTGACAAAAGGAGCACAAGGGGAGAATGGTCAATGAGTAATTTGGTCAAATGATCTGGTTGCTCTATATTCAATCAAGCAGTTAGCAGAGCTGCCTGAGAGGTCACTGGGAAAATTCCTAATGGAATGTATTCACCTTCATTCATGGAATGTATTCAGATCTCTAATGCCATTGGGGTGCATCATCCTAATTGGTCCTCTCCTTCTGTGAGATCCTGGACAGCAACAAATTTCATCTAGACCAAAAAGTGATTTGATAATGACAAAGAACTCAGAACAATATCTTCCAACTTCATATCATACATGAATTGCCCTGAAGCAATGACAAGGTCCATCATGTGGTTTCTTGGGCAGGAAATATTGGTATATATTAACAGAAGCCATGAATTCTAGCATTAGACACTTATTGATACATAGCAAGGACTCTAATGAAGACATGAAAAAGTTATTTTCACCTTTCTGAAGCTTATTCAGCCCTGGTCTTTGTCACACAGATTCCATGGCTGTAATGTCAAACATATACAAAAATAGAAGTGGAAGCTTTGGTTATTTGGAACACCAGTAAAAAGACTTTTATATAAAAGAAAGCATTTTGTTGTGGCCCTCAACCTGAGAGAGCCATTTGCCTGACCACCACTAGCCACTGACCACCACTAGCCAAAGCTAGAAAACAAAGATGTTTTCAATACTATTTGTAATGCCTCAGAAGTGTGCAAGAAGCATGCCTACTTTGCTTTGCAAACTACATTTCCAGTTGTTTCTCTTTCATTCCTAATCAAGTCCTGACACTCAGCAGTGACTCATCATTTTCCTCTACTGATGTTTGCAAAGGTTTGCAAATGTGATTATTAGCTGATTTCTGATTTCATCTGAACAAAAAAAGGAACCTGGCAATGATCTGGAATGTCCCTTTGTAGTTTATTCATAGACATTTTTTTAATGCAATCTGCTTGTGGATAGTCAGTATATCTTTCTGCATATACTTCAATATCCATTGTTCCTTGATGTTCTTAGCTTAACCTTGGCAGTAAAAGAGGGTTTGGTGCTGCCTGTAATAACAAGTAAGACTATAGAGAGCTATGCCAGCAATGCTGGTATACCTAAGATATTCCTGCATGTATTTCTTCTTTCTCTTTTCTGAGGGATTGGAGAAGATTTGCTCCTTTGGAGTTACAGCATTTAAAAACATTTTTGTCCAGATTTTTTTAAAAACTCCAAATGCTCTTTACAGTATTTTTTAAAAGGGTCTTACATGCTTGTGCCTTTTGCAAAAGTCCAACAAATTGTCTCCATATAATATAGGGTCCAAAGATGGGAGGGATCACAGTACCAAAAATATGATTGACTAATCTTAAATTTAACTATGTGGAATACTTACAACAAGAAAATTCAGTAACGGTTACTGTTTTAAAAAATTCTACAGCTAGGCATCCCAGAATGGAAAGTGTATGTTTGTGTCTGTTCATATGTTGCTATAGGTCAGGGGTGTCAAACTGGATTTCTTCAAAGGCAGGTTCAGCATTGTAGTTTTCCTCTGTGAGCCGGCAGGGGGAGGGGCAGTGGGGGATGGCTGGGAGCGTGGTGGGGGAGATGGGATGGATGCCTCCTGCAACATCCTGCTGGCCAAAATGGGGTGCAGGGGAGCCACACATGGGCCCCTCTGCTCCATTTTCGGCCTGAACAGCCTCCTGCAACACTTTACCAACCAAAACATGCCTCATTTTCACCCTCCATGGCCTCCTGCAGCACTCTGCAGGCCAAAACCTGGCCAAAACCAGCCGCATGGAGGCCCCACGTGGCCCGTTTTCAGCTTCTGGTGCTTCTTGATATAACTGGTTTTACACTCCTGATATATAGTTCAACCATGATTTTCTTCTTGACCCTGCCTCTTTGTCCTACAGCTCTGACTTACTCTTATCCTAGTCTTTGGGATTCACTCAGTGACTCCAACAGAACTCAGAACTCACACACTACAGAAACACTACATTTAGTAGTTAAACAACTAATTTAGATATAAAGGATTTGCGATTTTAAGATTAAACTAGAGGAGACTTAACTGTCAATGCTAAGTTGATCTAACTAGCAGTTTTGCTTCTTTCCCATCTTATTCTCAGGAAAACTCTCACACACCATTACTGAGCTGCCATGGTACTGCCAAAGAGGTTTCTACATATAATTGCCTAGGTTCTCATAAAATTCTTGCCATATCTGGGCTGCCTCTAGATCTTGACTCCAACACCTGCTATTCTCAGCAATAGCCACAGTGGTTAGAAACTCTGGGAGTTGAAGGTCACAAATCTGGAAGGAAAACAAATCAGAGAACACACACTTACAATGCCACAAATATATGAATTATTAAATTCCTTGTTACCCAATCTTGTTACCTGTTTGTGTGTTGAATTCCAACCCCAGAATCCTTAATAGCATGCACTGCAGTCATGCTGACTGGGTGGACATCAAGTCTAATACATTTAGGCATGTAGGAGAAGGCTGTGCATAATTATTGGTATATTTCCAGGCACAAAAGGAGAGACTCAAAAAGAAAGAGATAGGGGGGCAAGGATAAATTGCCAGGGTGAGGGTATGAATGTAATTCTGAGTGTCAATAATTCAATTGTTGTGTATCAGTGTGAACAGAGACAAAAGAATGTTTGAATGCTATATAGGATATCTACTCATGGATAAGGCAAGAAGTTTAGGTGCCAAAAGGCTCCTAAAAGTTGGGTTTGGCTTACCTGCATATGGGCTTATCCATGAGTATAAAAGTACTTTTTAACATTAGTTATATTTCCTGTATATGCTCATGGATAAACCCATGAATAGATAAGCTAACTGACAATTTTTTAGCCAAAATACTGTGGAAAATGCAGATCAACATATCCACAAAAGGCACACTTTTCATGGTACTTTGGTTAAAAATTTAAGGGTTAGCTTATCTATGATGAATTTATTCATAAGTATGTATGTTACGTGAACGACATAAATTAATCAGAGAATACTGAAGGTCAGGTTGGATGATACAGCTCTGACTGCGCTGCCAAATGTAGCTTCCTGCCATTTTGAAATGAAAAACAAGGAAAATTGTAGCAGAAGCCTAAAACAGACTTACCAAAGTTTTAAACTTTCAGCCACCCAAAAGAATTATAACAGAGAAACGCTCAGCCAAGAAGCATGATGTAGCCTCATCTATCTATATCTTTTCCTGTAGCCTTGCTTTATCCAAAAGTAACTGATCCTTATACTCAGTTATCAATGGATAGCTCATCTTTAGTAAAGATAGAGGCAAATATTGCCCCAAAATGACAGAAAAGCATTCATGAATTCTGATAAATATCAAAATAAATCTGACACAAGCAAATCATTCTTAATCTCACTGGGGCATATATTATCTTCAGTTTGCATATCTTTCCTGAGTGCTATGGGAAAGTCCATCATCAAGGTTATGAATATTTCCAACATATTGATTTCAAAGGAGAAGTGCAAATAAACAAGATAAGCTTAGGTAACAACCCTCTTCCAGCAAATGTTATGCATTCTCTCTTTGTGCTCCCAGCACTCTTTTTCTCATAGCATAAGCATAGAGTGAAAGACATAATTTAGTGCAAAAGGGAGCTGAGTAGAAAGACATGGATGAATGGAAAAATTAACCATGAAATTTAGTGTCATATTCAGAATGGAGTGTCTGTCTCTTCCTCTTTTCCACTGAGCTCTGAAGCTTTTGAATCTTTGCTGGATTTTTCTCATTTTAAAATGTCCATTGTTGCAATATTGCATTTTGAACTGTAGTTCACACTAGAGAGAAGTGGGAGAGCTGTAATAAACCTTTTTAGACAGTGAGCAGCATAATTACAAGACATAGAAACTGTGGTCTTAAGGGCTGTCCGTGATTGATTGCATTACTGTAGTTTCCCTGGACAATTCAGAGATTCGTGTTTTTTTTCTAGGTATGACTTGGAGCCAATGATCCTGCAACATAAGCAAAAGCTTTTATACCGGGGAGTTGTCAGTTCATACCCTTATGTGAAGAGCTTTGTACCCTTCACCAATATACTCAAGAGGATCCCCAACCTTTGAAATCAGTTTTGAGAAATGAATGTGTCAAAATTTTTCTCGCACAGCAGAAATGCCTTCGAGGCATGCAGTAGAATGAAGATTTGGTTTTGTTTTTGTAGAGGTCTGCTGGAGGTATGACTTTGATCTTTATGGCCAATGCCATAGCACAGAAGAGAAATTATGCTTCCTCTCCCTGTAAGCAACTGATGTTTGAACGACAGCTATTATAAATAAATAAATGCTGCTGTTAAAATTCATTTTTGAAAAATGGTTGATAAGGGGAGCTGAAAACCTAATTTTCATTTCAGAAGAAATCTCTAATTCTTGTATCATAGTAAATCAAGAAAACATTACAACGTTAGATAAGAATTGAACACTGTCAAAAATGGCAGGGAGTAACGGATTTGTAACAACTATACCAAAAGTATCAAATTAGGCATGAGAACCATGACTTTTCTCAAAAAACCCAACCAAAAATCAGACACATAATTGGAAATCCAGCAAAATTACATTGAAGAATCTAAACCTGGTCCTTTGAAGAAGGCTGGCTCACCCCTTCCCTTTCTGCAAACTGCTGTTAGCCAGAATTAAACATATAGGTAGCTATATTCAGACCCAATACTAGCATCTGCCAACTTTAGGCAACTGCTTATCCAGTCTCTGCATCCTTCTGGCCAGAGTGTTGATGAGTAGCAGTTGGTGAATTAGTGTGGGGAAGTTGCCAGTGCCAGCATTGTAGAGTAAGAGCCTTCCATTGGTGCATGTGGAATATGGCAGTCAAAGGGATAATGAATAGCTTGGTCAATGGTGGATAAATCTTCTCTGTGCTTCCTATGACTATGAGTAGCTGGCTAATGGAAAGGGACACTTTGCTGAATGCTCTCCACAGATCTAGACAAAAGAACTTTCTGAGAGATGCTTGCATTTGGCTTTATGGAGGGCAAGTTTAGAGTTGATAAAGGGCATGGGGAAAAACATATAAGAAGGATTCTTTCTACCTGCACTGCTTTTCCCACTCTTTTAAAAGGGAGAAATCTTATATCATCACTAAAATCTTCTCTGTTTTGACTCCTACACTTTTTCACTATGCATATAAAGAATACCATGAAAGAAAAGGAAAAGAGGGTTATTATAGTAGCTCTGATACTATCTCATTGAAGAAAAAATGCTGAACACATGGACAATTTCCACCGAATTTTCAATGTTGGTCCTTTGGGTGCAAATTCATTTAATGAGTCCTTTTGTTGTTGCCCATCCTGCTCATTTTACATGGTTTTGCTTAGAAAGCAAAAGTTTGTTAAAGAAACAGAATAGAGAAGCTAGCATGCCGCAGAACAAATCCCCACTCTTTGATGTAATCTTTACTTCAAAAACATATGATGTTCAAATATGCCTCGGGAGACATATAACTTTAACAAATCAAAAGGTTAGGAGGCTACAGCCCAGTTCTCCCTTTGGAAGTGTACACCTTTCTCCATTAAAACTCAAAAGATACACTGAAGTGGCAGAGTCTTCTGGGTCCAATGGGTTGGGCAACGCACAATCCCACCCTTGTTTTACTACTGTAACTGGTAGTTACTAAGAATATCTATAACATTAAAATTCTCAATGTTCTCATTCTTGTCAGTGGGTAGCCATGTTTCATTTCCCTCTAGCTAGACAATGGAGAGTCCTGAAAACTCTATATAAATTCAATAAAAATGTAGCCATTTTGTACATTTCAAATCTTACTAAATATACAAGAGCGCTTGTAACACATTTTCTTTCTTCCCCCAGATTCCAATCCATTCCTTTCTTCACAAGCTTGGAATTCTATTTTAAAAATCATTGAACTTCAAGGAGAAAGCCCTGAAAAGTTTCTTGGATCCTTTAAGAATTCAGCTTCAGTTGCACACTGACCTGGATGCTGATTAGTTATTTATTGCAGAGGAAAACAAGTCACAGGAGAAGTTGAAGGAGACTTATTGACTTTTCTGTATGCAAATTGCAGAGCTGGTGTAATCAAAGCAAGTGAAGCAGCTGCAATCTGTCTTGCACTGAACAGCCTATCAGTCTAGGCGCCTTGGCTTTATCTGTGCTAGAAAAATACATCCTGCTTAAGGATGCAGCTAACACTTTGCTATCCATATAGCATGTAATGCCTCTATCTAAGTCCCCCTGAAAACTGTGCAACCTGAGCCTGCATCACAATTGCTCGAGCTCAGTCCCATAGCCAGTCCTTGATTGCTTTTGACCAAAGATTCAGGAACAGGGGGAAGCTTAGAAAGAATGGGGAGATAAATTTTCTCTACATTTAGCTCTTATCTCTTCCGAGCCAACTGCCATTTTACACACATCATAGTTGCCCTATTTGATGCACCACTAAAAATTGTTTCATGCTTCCTCACTTAGACCTCCATCCTTCTTGTCAATATTTTTGCAATAAAAATCACTGAGATTCTTCTCATCCAGGTTTCTAATGGTTTTTCTATTGTGCAGGTCAAGGGTAGTTTGACATAGTTTTCTTAAACACCTTGATGTTTTTGCTTTTTGTGTCAGCTATGATATCCTGCTGTAGTGGAAGCTAGGACCATGGTGACGGGGCCAGTGCTTGCATTCCTATTTGAGCGATCAATTCTGAAAATGGTACTGGGGGAATATTGCTCAGATGCTGGCATTTATGCCATTGCATTCCAGGGTTGCTATCTTTCACATGCTTTTAATATTTAAATGAAATAATTAGGGGAAGTCCTTTGGAAACTGGGGTGAAGGGCAATCAGTTAGGCCTTGCTTCAATGTTGTTTTGAGCCAATACCCAGACACAAGGAATGATAAACTAGGCTGAAGTTACAACAAGGGACCAGGAACAAAGGGTATAGAAAATTGTAGTCAGATATCAATTAAGGGGGGAAAGGGAGAGAGAGGAAGATGACAATACAGAATTTCAGACAATTCATAAACTGGGAGGAAAAAGATTGCAGAAATATCATGGAAAATCTTTGTGTAAATTTCAACTAGTCCTAACTACTGAATTGCAAGAACTAAATAATGAAAACTCTTTTCACAGATTTGATCTAACTGAAAAGTAATTTGCTCTGACTGTACTGCTGTCACCTTTCACGTCTGTTGACTGTGAGCATCTGAGTAGTTGAGTTCTCCACGCACTAAGGTTCAACAAAAGCACAGTACATACTAGAGAGTTTATTAACAGAAGCAGCATATTTCCACAGAGATGGAAAAGCTGCTTAACACAGCAGGGGGCACAATTTACAGAACCTCTTGCCAGCCCCCTTGAAGAGAGGCAATTAGGCACAGCAAACAACATTTGAATATGCCCCTCACAATGATGGCTTTGTAAGGATTTGCGATTACCTGGTGAGTTACCTAGAAAAAGTGTTTGAAGATCCAGTAAATTCTAGAGCTGAATTGCATGTGTGTACATGATCGCCAAAGTCCGATGACAGGTATGGCACCAGAAAAAGAAGAATTTGTTCATTTATTCCGTCTTAAAGAATGGATACATTGGATACAGGCAGAAGTCAAACAATTGAAGTCATTCAAATTATTGCCTTTTTCCCTTTTTTAAAGAGTTAAGAATCCTTCCTTCCTTCCTTCCTTCTTTCCTTCCTCCCTCCCTCCCTTCTAAAGCAGAGCTATCACTCAGTTTAGAGCTCAAGGGCCACCTTTACTAGAGATGAAAACCTAAGAAACTATTCCTTTGCAATATTCCAATTAATTGAAAAGAAATTTGCATATTTTACTAGGGGATGAAATTTGCAAGTATTAAAATCAGCCAGGCAACAAACTTATTCATAGATAGATAAAAGTACTCAACATAGCATTAGCAAATGGCTGATGATCAAAGCTGTCAAAAATAATTTGCTAATGAAGTGCTTGCTTACATAATCAAACCCAAACCAAGGCATTTACAAACTGACCACAGGAAGGCAGAAGGAATAATTTTCCAACTATTGCCTTGAGCCTACCTCCATTGTGGTGGTTAATTATTTTCACTAATAAGGGAGCTGTAATTATTTTTTTCCATTCTGTTGCTTTTTCTTGTATCTCTTCAGCTGCCTGTTTCCCACCCTCCTTTTAATATTATTGGAAGAAATATCCTTCTGGGTTCTGCTCCAAGTGGGGGAAAAGACACTGGAAACATGGAGACTACTTGGAAAGATGGTTTAATGGTGGACAGGATCACATGGCTTGAGTTCCTGAACAGAAAAGGGGCAGATACAGAGAGTCCCTGGGTTTTTATGCTCTCCCTGGCTTTGAACTTCCTGGGCCCCCGAAAGAGTATCCTG
>JANHZT010007327.1:18711-29737 GCA_032468215.1 Stegonotus admiraltiensis | reverse complement strand
GAGGGGAGGGGAGGGGAGGGGAGGGAGGGCGGCTCTAGCGCGGTCCGTCCTCGGGAGGCGACCTTCCCCCTCGCTAAGCTGGGCTAAGATTTGGGGCGGGCTCCGTGGGGCCGAGGTCAAATCGAAGCCCCGACGCTCCTGGTGGAAGAGCTGAAGCCGAGCCCGGCTTTTGTGCTGCAGATTCCCTGGCTGTGATGTCGGTGGACCTGGGCAGCGAATCCATGAAGGTGGCGCTGGTCAAGCCCGGGGTGCCGATGGAAATCGTCTTAAACAAGTGAGCCTGGAAGCCCTTCCTCCTCCGAGGTTACCGCCTCAGCCTCAGTTCTGGGGAAGCGCCTTTGTTCGTGGAGACTGACTTGTCTGCCTTCCTTGCTCCAGGGAGTCCCGCAGGAAAACCCCACTGGCCGTGGCGCTGAAGGAGACCGAGCGGCTCTTTGGTGACAGCGCAGCGGGAATGGTAAGCCCTCAGACCCCCTTTCCTGGGTCTCCTGCAACCTTTCACTCTCAGGCAGCTCTAAAGACTTCTCAATAACTCTCGAACTGAATTTGTGTTCCTTCTGCCTTGCCTCTGCCGTTGGCTCCGGCCATTAAGCAGCTCACAGGTTCTTTTGGATTCACGCTGCAAAATGCAGAGAGAGGTTTGGTATTTTGAAATGGCTCCATTTGAGCTTTATTGTGAGGAAAAAGCATTGCTGCCGCCGAGAGTTGTCTGTTGTGGCACTTTTATTTTACAGGCTATTAAAACGCCAAAGGTCACATTCCGCTATTTCCAAGACCTTCTGGGCAAACATTTTGACAACCCCCAAGTGGCTCGGTACCAGTCATGGTTCCCAGAGCATCAGCTGGAGAAAGATGCAAGGAGGGAGACGGTCATCTTTAGGCTCTCAGAGTGAGTATCCACAGACAGTGTCTCTCACACTGCTCAGGCACAGCGACCAAGTTGACTCAGAGAGTTTTGTTCCTCCTGGAAATGAGTCCTGCGTTTTATTTTATTTTTTTCCTTTGGGCATTGGTCAGGTGTCCCAAGTGCTTGTTTGAATAACTCTCGTGGGAGGTAGGCACCTGCCTATCATTATTCAAGGAATGGGATTTGAATCATTTGCAGTTGTTATATGGATAGAATCTAGTTCCTTGCAAAACATATTTCTACAAGCATCTTTAAGGGGACTCGATTGTTCTTTATTCTTTGCAGCAAGTTGCAATATTCTCCAGAAGAGATGCTGGGTATGGTCCTGAATTATTCTCGGGCGCTGGCTGAGGACTTTGCAGGTTGGAATTGCTTTTGCATATACATTGAAGCATGAGAATTTACTTTTGGGAATGAATGTGGGCAAAAGGCTGGGGAAGTGATTCTTTGGGTGGTGTTAAGTTTTTTTCTGTTAGTCCCATCTAGCAGTACGGAGCAATGAGATTAGTTAGGATGCAATAATACTTTGCTTACTGGGCTTTCTTCCCTGAAATGTTAGGAAGAGGAGACAAGCATTTCAGGATCAATCGCATCCCTTTGCAATGTTCAAGCTTTTAGAAATGGGGAGGGGGGTTCCTTACTTTGCTAATTTTTAATTTTTGGTTCTTCTGGAAGACAGTTGGAGGATGCAGTCAGTTTTATTATTTTAACTTTATGGCAAGCTTTTGACAGCAACTTATCAAAAATGTTGCAAGCATTGCATAATTTTAGATCTTAGTTTTATTGTTGATAATGTTTGAGTTGTTTTTAGCAATAATGTGCTAGCTAGCTAGTATATTGCTGAAATAAAATGAGATGATCCATTTTGAAAGTTAGATATTGCCCACAAGTGAAGGAAACAACAAGAAGTTGAAAGGTATGTGAACTGTGAGCTAACTAGCTGCTTTTGCTGCTCCTTCAGAGCAACCAGTCAAAGATGCAGTAATCACCATCCCTGCATACTTCAACCAAGCAGAGAGGAGAGCCGTTCTGCATGCGGCCAAAATGGCCGATCTCAAGGTTCTGCAGCTCATCAACGATAACACTGCTGTGGCGTTGAACTATGGCGTCTTCCGGAGGAAAGACATCAATGCCACAGCTCAGGTGGGTTGGGCCAGGGAGGTTGGTGTGTTGGGGCAAACTGGATGGTGCAGTGTTCAGGGACAACGGTCTCAAGACGAAGCTTTTGCTTATTGATTATGTGCCATCAGGACAATGCTGGCTCTTAGCAACCACAGAAGGAGATTTTTTCCCAGGGTGGTCCTTCTGTCCATCCCACCTTGCTGCTGGTTGTTATCCTCTTCTCTTTCCTTCTGTTTTTCCTAGCTTTGTGGACAGCCTGCTTCTTTTTGTAAACTCAGGGTCCACAACTTTTTTTTTTAAATTTTATTTATATGCCGCCCTTCTCCGGAGACTCAGGGCAGGTTACAATGCGTTAAGCAATAGCCTTCATACTTCTGTATATTTATACAAAGTCAGCTTATTGCCCCCTACAAACCAGGTCCTCATTTTACCCACCTTAGAAAGGATGGAGGGCTGAGTCGACCTTCCACGATCCTATAAAAGAAACAAGACTGTAAGAGCCCAGAAAAGTAGAAATACCACACGTAAAATGGTAGTTCAGAAATAGATGCCTGTAGAGGTTTCTAGGCCCTGTCTGCAGTATCTCCATGACAGGCATGGCAGTAGAGAAGAAGCCGGGCTGGGCAGGCCACACACTGACTTGCTGGCATCCTGAATGCCTCTTCCAGGGCCTTTTTGAAGTGCAATCTTTTTCTCTTTTCAGAACATCATGTTCTATGACATGGGGGCAGGCAGTACCGTCTGCACCATTGTGACCTACCAAACTCTGAAGACCAAGGACTCAGGGGTCCAACCTCAGCTGCAGATCAGGGGTGTTGGGTAAGAGTTCCTGTTTGAAATCTGATCTCTCATTTTCTGGCAAGTCAGAAGGAAAGAGATGTGCAAATGAGTCAGAAGTTTGAGGGAAGGGAACAGACCAAGCTTCAGGGGGTGGGGAGTGGGAGTGGAGTCAGGGTTAGACTTATTGACAAGTAGCTCCCGCTATCGTCCTTCTGCCCTTGGCTCTTTTTGCTCAGCTTTGATCGGACGCTGGGCGGGCTACAGATGGAGCTGCGCCTTCGTGACCACCTGGCCAAGCTCTTCAATGAGCAGCATCCGGACAAGGATGTCCAGCAGAATCTCCGTGCCATGGCCAAGCTGCTGAAGGAAGCCAATCGGGTGAAAACAGTGTTGAGTGCTAATGTGGACCACATGGCTCAGGCAGGTGGCACCCAGAGCTCTTGACTGCACCTGGGCGCAAGGGGCCTGAGGTTGGCAGCTCAGTAAAGTTGGCGGTGGCTTTGAGAGGAAGAGGAGCCTCCCACGCCAGTTCTTCCGCTGGAGGACTTGAAGTGGTGAGTTGGGGACTCTCAGGTTCTCTTCTCTTCTTTCCAGATTGAGGGTCTGTTGGATGACATCGATTTCAAGGCCAAGGTTTCCCGGCAAGAGTTTGAGAATCTGTGTTCTGACTTGTTCGAGCGAGTAGCAGGACCCGTCCGGCAGGCCCTCAGTAGCGCAGAGATGAGCCTGGTAGGTACAGGAGTGGTGGGATGCAGCCTTTGGAAGTCACAGGGCTCCACCAGTTATTAGCTGACAAAACAGGGCAGGATTGTACAGCAGCTGCTCCTTTTACTTGGAAAACGTAATTTTGTTAATTGAAGTATTTCTTCTTCTGAGTTCGCACCACCCTTAGTTAGAAATACACCACAGTAAAAGTGCTTCTGCTGCTGACCACCCAGAATTTCACCATCGGATAGCAAGGCTGAGCTTGGCTCCTGAACAGGCTGTGTCCCTCTCTCCCACTCTCAGGATGAAATTGACCAAGTGATCCTCGTTGGAGGGGCTACCCGAGTGCCGAAGGTGCAGGAATTTCTGTTACAAGTAGTCGGCAAGTAAGGTTGCTTCCTTGGCCTCCTCCCCACTGCCTTCTTAGATGGCTCAGCGTAGCCAGTCACACCTCGCCCAAGGCATCCATTCTGGCTCATCCAGCTCAATGCTTCCTCCTGGCTGGCCTGGGAACCTTGGTCTTGCAGGAACAGAAACTGAGGCCAGCTCTTTCCAGCTGGCTGAGGACTAGGGACCCCGCCCCCCAGGCATTATCTCCTCTAAAGTGGGGCACAGCTAGCAATGTGCGGTGGGGGGAGAACTGGTCCTCCACTTGGCTGGTGAAGCTGAAGGGCAGCACCTCCATCTTCTCCAGGGAAGAGCTGGGGAAGAACATCAATGCTGATGAGGCTGCTGCGATGGGTGCCGTCTACCAGGCAGCTGCTCTGAGCAAAGCCTTCAAGGTGAAGCCCTTCGTTGTCCGTGACGCAGCCGTGTACCCGATCCAGGTAAGGGGCGGTAGAAGCACGCGAGGAAGGGAATGAACTGGGCCACTTTCCAGAGTGGCGAAGAGGGCAAGCAGGCCGCCTCTTCCCCCCTTCCCTCCCACAGGTCGAGTTCACTCGGGAAGTCGAAGAGGGGGACGAGCCCAGGAGTCTGAAGCACAACCGGCGCATCCTTTTCCAGCGCATGGCCCCGTATCCTCAGCGCAAGGTCATCACCTTCAACCGCTACACAGACGACTTTGAATTCCAGGTCAACTATGCCGACATGGGCTTCCTGAGCGAGAGTGACCTACGGTGAGGGCATTTCTGGCCCGGCTGTGGGAGTCCGGCCGCTTTGGCCTGCGTAGCTCAAAGGGAGCGAGGACGCCCGAGACTTGGGTGGAAGCAGCTGCCTCCGCCTGGTTCGCTTTCGGAGCTGCTGCCTTCACCTGGGCTCGACGTCGTGTTTCCCCCCCCTTTGGGACCCGTGGGTGGCAGTTGAGGAACAGGATCCTTGCCCAGCTTGCCTCAGGGTTGGCATCTCGGGGTGAGAGCTGGAAGCGAGCTGCAGATTGAGGAGGGGCCTCACTGCTCACCCATCCTCATCTTGCTGCAGAGCTTTCGGGTCCCCGAGCCTCACAAAGGTGAAGCTGCGTGGTGTGGGGGAGAGCTTCCAGAAGCACCTGGACTATGAATCCAAAGGCATAAAGGCTCATTTCAATATGGATGAGAGTGGTGTGCTGAGTCTTGATCGGGTGAGTCAGGAGGGCCCTTGGCCATGCAAGTGACGTTGGTCACCTGTTTTCTACCGTTTTCAGCATAGCTTCCGTGTGTGTATTTCTTTCAAAGTAACAGGAAACCTTCCAGTCAGCATTCAGCAGTCATGATTGGGGAGGGGTTGAGAGGCCAAGGGCCACAGGTTGCCCACACCTGCTGCTGAGCCCCCAGCCCACATCACAGGTGCGTTTTTCCTGCCCTCTTCCAGGTGGAGTCTGTATTTGAGACAGTGGTAGAGGAGAAACCAGAAGAGGAATCCACACTCACCAGTAAGACCTTTAGTTTAGGAGCCACCACTGGGCTTTGCAGGTGGTTGGCCCAGGGGACAGCAGGAGCTCCAGCCAAGACCTGGCCTTGTCAGAAGCCGTGCTGAGGCTTGTTTCTTCTTCTGGGCAGAACTTGGAAACACCATCTCCAGCCTGTTCGGAGGAGGCAGCCCTGGGCCAGAAGCTCTTGAGAACGTGACGGAGGCTGTTCATGTGAGTAAGGGCTGGAGCCTAACGCAGGCTGGGCTGGAGTTAGTATCAACAAGGGCAGGTGTGATTCAGAGTACCTTGGATCTTGCGTGGGGCTATATCTGTGGCGGGTTGCTACCAGTTCACCCCGGATTGGGCAAACCAGTAGTGGTAGGAGGCTCCACCCAGACACTTCGGCACATGTGCAGAAGCATTGTTCATGAGAGCGCCCAGAAGCAAACCGGTAGCGCGGGTTTTGAAACCCACCCCTGGGCTATATGGCGTACGTCGGACTTTCAGGAAGCTGGTCTTGTTTGGCCCTGGGTTTTATGTGCTTGGGCTTGCATCCCCCCTGGCTTGGCTGAGTTGTCTGGCTTTGCAGAAGTGTTCTCAGGGCCCCTTGTGGTTTTCCGCCCCCAGGAGGAGGAAGAGACTCAAGCTGAGTTTGGGAGAGACGATCAGAAGGACCATGCTGGGCCTGCTAGTGAGGAGGGTGAGAAGCAGCCGCCCAGGTCTCAGGAGAAACCCGCTGGAGAGGCTTCTGCCCCTGAGGACCAGCAGGAGGAGGCTGGAGAAAAGGGAGGATCCAAGGTGAGGCCTTTTCTGGCAGGGAGGGGTGGGAGACCTTTATGGGGTGAACGAGCATCATGTCCAAGTGGAACAGGGTGCTGGTGTCTCCCCAACCTGTGCCACCATGGGCTTCTTTGAATCCTTGTCTCCCCTTGATGGGTGATATCGATCCACGTTGGCTCTCAGACTGCAGATGCTTCTGTGGCCCGACTGGCCCCACAAGGAACCCGCCATAAGTGACATCCTCCATGTGACCCAGTGAAGCAGGGCTCATGGGACTTAGTCTCAGAGGCAGAGTAGACCTTCGCCCGCCTCTGGCAAAAGAAAAAGTGAGCAGCTGGGAACATTGTTGCTCCCATCTAGGAAGCCCCAGAGAAAGCAGAGGCTGGAAAAGGGGAGGGGCCCCCTGTAAAAAGTCCCACCGAGAAGGCAGCCATGGCAGTGGAGGAAGAGAGGAAGGCCAAGAAGCAGCGGCTGGTGGAGGAGATTGCAGTAGAGCTGGACGTGCACGATGTGCTGGACCTGTTGCCGGAGGAGCTGCAAACCTCCAGCCTGAAGTAGGTGGGGGGTGGTCAGCCCCTCCTTGCCTTGTGGGAAATGGGCAATCCGGCCTCTCATCCTTCTCATCTCTCCCAACCTCAGGTTGCAGGAGCTGACCGAAAGGGACCTGGAGAAGCAGGAGAGGGAGAAATCAGCCAACAGCCTGGAGGCCTTCATTTTTGAGACCCAGGTACGAGTGGAGGATGGATCAGAACAGCCTGGCCACCCCAGCCAAGCCTGACTGATCTCCTTGGACTGATCTCTGCCAAGAAGCAGAGATGCCTTGGCCAGCCAGGAGGACAGCTGCTTGAGAGGCACGTTCCCCCAGGTGTCCTCAGAGGTTCTTCTTCAGAAAAGTGAGTCCCTCTTGTGCTTTGCAGGACAAGCTCTATCAGGAGGAGTACCAGTTTGTTGCAACTGAAGAAGAAAGGGAGGAAATATCCAGGAAACTGAGTGAAGCTTCCAGCTGGATGGAAGATGAGGGCTACACAGCCCCAACAAAGGTTAGACATCACCAATGTGAAGCTGAGAAAGACACAGGCAACATGATTTACCTACATGGTAGTTCCCAACTTCCCCCGTTACTGGCCATTTTGGTGGGGGCGGTACCTTCAAATGGTAGCTGACAGGGTGGGGGTGCTTGGGATGCCTTCCCTAGTCAGGGCAGCTCGGAGGAGGAGCACTCAGCACAGAGTTGGTCAGTCAGACCAGCGGCATGGCACGTGGCCAATTGTTTCTTGGCACCTCCTCCTTGATGATTGGTTGGCATAAAAAGCCTCATGCATGAGGCCATACCTGACCAGCTCTCCTGGCATTCTTGTTTTCTTCACATTATGATAGACAGTGGGGTTTGGTGAGACCTGGTCCATTACTCATGGTCTAAGGGCCGGGTTAGCTTCTGCGTGGGCAGCTCCTGCCGTACCAGAAACCCTCCAAGGATGGCTTTGCACTGGGCTCCATTTCCTCTCCATTGTGATTCCCAGGAGCTGAAGGAGAAGCTTTCTGAGCTGAGGAGGTTGTGCCGGAGCCTCTTCTTCCGGGTGGAGGAGAGAAGGAAGTGGCCAGACCGCCTGGCTGCCCTGGAGAGCCTGCTGAATCACTCCAGCATTTTCCTCAGGTAGGAAGAAGGCAGGGGAGGGCCCCTAGACCTCCCCACACCCTTGAGAGAATCTTCAGCTTCTGCAGCTGGGATTGCACGTGTCCAAGGTGCCTGAGATGTAGCCAGCTCATATAGCCAGCACCTTGCAGCTTTTTACCCCTTCCATAGTATTTCATTAATTGTGGGGCATCCTTGATTCTCTGAGTAGAAGCTAGAAGAGGGATTTCTGGGAAAACTTAAAATTGTGGGGCCTCTGATTGCTGACTTAAATTGAACTGCAGTTTTATTAGCAAAAATAGATGGTGTGCTCTTGTCCAGCCTGCTGGCTAGAAATAAGCTCTTCCTAGCATCAGCTGCCCTCTCCCTGGTGCAATTGAGACTGGGAGCTGCCACCTGTGGCAGAGGCGCCTGCATCTGAGTTTTGCTTCAGGCAGGCTGAGCCCCTTTCCTGCTCCTTTCAGGGGGGCCCGAATGATCCCGGAGCCTGATCAGATATTCACCGAGATCGAACTGAGCACTTTGCAGAAAGCTATCAATGAGACGGAGGTAAGTGCAGCCGTGGGAGGTGACCTCAATGTTGGGGATTCCAGCCCTGCCTATGCAGAAGCAGGCAGCCTTGGGTTCGAGAGCCGCACTTCATCCCAAAAAGCACAGACAGCTTCTGCTCCAGGACATGTTGGTGGTCTTCCTGTCTCTAAGTTCCTTCTTTGGGGCAGGAGATCAATTCCCCATGGTCACCTTGCTCCACATGGCACATGTGACAGGATTTGCAGTCAGTCCGATTCCTCAGGTGGCCCTGCTGAATTCTACTGCCATCGGCCTTTACTGTATGAAATTGTAAAAGACAGCTATAACACCCCTCAGGAGGAGCACTGGAAGGATCTCCAGTGGTGGCATTCCCAGTGTGAGGAAGTAGCTACTTATGCAGAAGGCGGCCAGCGGTGAGTGGCTGGGAGACAAATGCCGGTTGCCTTTTCTTTCCCAGGTGTGGAAGAACGAGACCCTGGCCGAGCAAAACAAGCTGCCTCCCACTGCCAAGCCCGTTCTGCTTTCCAAAGACATTGAGATGAAGATCGCAGGCTTGGATCGGGAGGTGCAGTACCTTCTCAATAAGGCCAAGTTCACCAAGCCCAAGAAGAGGGAGAACACCACCGGGTCTCCGGAGAATGGCAAGACCGCCCCTCCCAAGCAGGAGACTCGGGAAGGTGAGCAGGCCTTCTGGCAGGTGTTTCCTGCCTCCGGATTCCTGGACTGGAGCCAGAGCAGCCTTCGGAAGCACCCGGAGTGCCCTTTGCTAGACTGCATGTTGGGTGACGGAGGGAGGGCTGCCTTCACTGCACAAAGGTTTCTCCTCTCCATAACTCTGTTTTTTCTGCCAAGAGCAGATCGACCGGAAGATGCCAGCCCGGCCAAAGAGCCCCCCACGGAGGAGGAAACGCCACTGGACAATGAGTTGGACCCAGATGGAGGTAAGGGAACCCTGCTGAAGGGGCAGGAGCAGGAGGGAGCCTTTCCTTGGGTCACACTGGAGTCCACGCACCAGATTTCCACATTCATCCAGAACCACAAGCGCTACAGCACAGCAGTGGCATTTACCTGTAGTCCTCGCTCACTGACCTTGTTCATCTACTGTTGCAAATGTCCTTGAAGATCTGTCCATCCCAGGGCTACATGATCACCGTTTGCAACCAAATCAATGAGGAAGCCAGCAGGGAAGGCCACCCGTTGCTCTGATCAGTTTCCCCAGCTTCCTTGTGCTTGCACTGACCCACAGCCTCCTCTCAGCCATCCTGGCTTCGTGCAGTGCTGGGCCCTACTTCCCATGACCTCCCTGCAGCCACCACCACCCTCGGATCCCCAAGCTCCTGACCTGGGTCTCCTGCCACTTCCCAGTTAATGACCCATTTGTCTTGGAATTAGGGTAACAACTGGTCATTGCAGCCATCTTGCTCAGTAACGGCAATGTCAGTCTCAAAGGCCATGGTAACCAGAAGAGTACCTGTATCATTTCCAGCATGGTTAACATTCCACGCAGATGATGGGAAAATAATGCAAAGCTGCTTAAGTGGGCTGGAACTTTCCACAAACACCTGGCAGGAGCTGGGCACAATCTGGGCACTCAAGTCCCAAGCAAGCCCTTTGATTGGCCAGAGATTGTGAGGCAGTGGGGACTGTCCTGGGATAGCAAAAGGCCCAGCAGGATGTTTCTGAGATTGTTTCCTGATCCCTGCATCTGAACATTCAACTGTGTTTGTTTTTGTCTTTAATGTAGGCCCGCAAACAGATAATACTGCAGAAACGAAAGAGACCAGAAGTAATGATGAATTATAACACTTCCTCAAGTCCCTGTGTGCATCATCAACATCTATTTATTTACAGTTAATTTTACTGTTTTTATGATGGACATGGTTAGTGGAACATGGCACAAACTGATGACAAAATAGAATTGTATTTTTCCCCCTTTTTGTTTGGGGATTTTGTTCTTGCTCATTTGGAAATTTTGTGCTGTATCAACTCCTTTCTTTAAAGATGACTTTCAGCTCTTTGGAAATGTTTGCGGTGTCTGACCCAGCTTTTTCCTGGGATCAGCATTTTTCAGCAATGGATTAAATCTACCTGGATTTCTCTAGGACTTTTGATGCAGAAAGCAGGGCCTGCAGCGGCTCTCCTTGCCTGGAAAACCTGTTCGTCTTACTCTGTGCCGATGGCTGTTATCGCTGTCTATTCCACAGCTCCATGAAACATAAACGGGTAGGCAGTAACAGTCTGAAAGAAGCCTTAAATGTTCCCTGTTGTATCTGAGGAGGTAATATAAAACAGCCAGGCGGCAGGCAGGCCATCCACACCCAGGCTGGCACTGACAAAGCAAGAGAGAGAATCCGTATCCTCTTCTGGTCTGCTTTCTGTTCAGTTAATGCTGTGGTCTCATTCTGTACCTTTCAAGGGGCCTCCACGCAACTCGGCTGCTGTTGTGAAAGCTAAGGCTGCTGTCAGAGGATGGCTGGCCGTTTGTTGCTCCTAAACATTCTACCCTCTGATTTCTGGTAACCACTTTAACAATCCTGGGCATGATTCTTACAGGGGCATTTTTTGCTTTGGAGAATATATAGGGCCGTGATGGCGAACCTATGGCACGGGTGCCACAGGTGGCACGCGGAGCCATATTCGGTGGGCACGCTAGCTCAGCTCTGGCACCCACCAGAAGTCAGGAAACACACTTTGCGACCTCCGGAGGGCCTCGGGGGGGGGCGTTTTTGGCCTCCCCAGG
>JANHZT010007325.1:53082-64595 GCA_032468215.1 Stegonotus admiraltiensis | reverse complement strand
AGCCTGGTGAGATTTGAACTTGCAGTAATTGCAAGCAGCAGATGTTATTAACAGTGTTTTAGTCCACTGTACTACCAAGGCTCTATTTATTTTTATTGAAATAAAATTAAAGAAAGTAGCTTAAAAGACAAAACAAATCAGTTAAAATAAGTCAATTACTCTAAGGTTGGACTTGAACCTTAGGTTGGAAGTGATATTTCAACATTTTAAGGGTAGTTGGAATGGCTTCTAAATTCTGATTTATCTTTGCTAACTAAACAAAAACAAACAGTTACAATTTATTGGACTAACATTTTCATTAAGAAAAATCCAGAGGCAAAAGATAATGTAAGGAAATTAATTCTGAGAGTCAATTTTGCAAAAGTGGCCCGAATATAGAGCATAGCTATAAATATAAACTATAGTCTATATTTTCTCAGGATGCAAGAAATACAAAACTAGCTCCGCTTTCAGACTCTAAATACTGTTTGCAATCATTATTCAAGGACATAACACATTGTTCTTGCTTTCTTCAAGAGAATTACTTTTGCATTTTATATCTAGGGTCATTAGTTCTACAAGCAAGATGCTACCATTAGTCTGTCATGACTGGATTTATTTAATAGCTTTATTTTGAGGTAGTGGACAAATTTATGAATACCTTACAGTAGATAAAATAAAACTACATCACTTTTTTCCTTGGGCACTTTGGTTTGTCCTTAGTTTGAGGTGTCATTATGTTACATGTATTTAGCTAGGTAGCATGTGCCTGCAGTCAGTCTCTCTCTTTCTAAGAATAGGTAGCTTACAAGTGTAAATGTAAGCTGCAAATAGGCAATGGCATACATAGACTGATCTGATTAGGAATTATGGTGAAAGAATGGTGTGCAGAGCAGTGAATGAGGCAAGAGTTGCCATTGTAACTGTAACTATGATCTTTGTTGATCCTCCTGAGTCAGCATGAACTAGAAATCAAGCTTGGCTACACCAGGAGGAATTATCACCGGATAGTGGCCTTTTTGGATCAGTTTTTTTCTTCCTTGTAAGTAAAAGGGTAAAAGGGAGTAAATACATACACCTTTTCTGTACTGCAAAATCTAGACAACAGTGGATAGATTTTTTGCTGATATCTGGAAGCCATTCAGACTTTTATGGTCTATATTTACCATGCCAAAACAGAAAGATTTTTACACGGTCCAATGGGATATCATTTGCGAAAGGGAGTGTGCACGCATGCAGAAGAGCATGGCAGAGAGGACACCGCAGAAATAGTTCTATGATAACTGAGTAAGAATAAATGCTATTTAACATGATGACTTTTCTTCTGTGTAGGCAGAAACATAGTGCATTGAGATAATTTAACAAGTATGTATGTGGAAGGGAAAATATCACATTATCTATTTGCTAGCTTCAAAATGGACTTTTAAATATTATCCAGTCATATGGAAAAAGGTATGTATGGGCAATTTGAATTTTATCTTATGGATATAGTGTTATCTTTGTGAGGGTAGGTTTCCTCACATCCTAAACTAATCCTCAGAACACTATCTCAGAAAAAAATCTTGGGAGGTGCTCTTTTAGATAAGTGTATACACAAAGGCACTCAAAAGCCTGGTATTTCCATATAATAGAAATAAAACTTACCTTTATCACAGTGTAAATGATTCTTGAAATTAAATTTGTGAATTAGAATATGAAATTTAGCCCAGTTGAATGGTGCCACTTTAAATAATGACAGTTTGTAGTAATTTGTCCTAAATGTAGGATAAAAAAAATAATGGGTCTCTTCCTTGTAAAACATTTTTCTATCTTGAGTTAATGAAATTATTGCCATTATAGCTCCTGCTTTGAACAGATACAGAGTCTTCAGTAGCTGTGTACCTTAAAAACAGGGGAGGAAGGAATCTTCTGCCCATATGGAAGATGGTTGCAATATATACTAGCGATGGTGGGATGATAGAGGATCCTTGTTTTCATACTGCAATGTGTCCTTTATGGCAGTATTTCAGAATCTGAAATTCTTCAGAATTCTATATTGCTCCCAAACAAGGAACCTAGAGTGCTGGTCAGTATATTGTAACAAGTTTCAGTTATTGGATATAACTTGAAAAGTCTAAGTGGCTTAGACATGACTTTCTCATTATGTCCATACAGAGACATTAAAGATTTACAGAAAAGAGCTTTAAAGATCCCGTCCCCTAAATAGATTAAGAAATCTATTTTGAGACCACACAGAAGAGAGCCTTTCCCCATAATCTCCCTATCCTATGAAATTCACTTTCTTGTATTTAGCCTTTTTTTCTTTCTGAAAATGAATTAAGTTTTATCTTTCCAAACATTATTTGACTTGCTTTTCTGCTTTGGTTGGAAAGGTGCATGGAGATAGCATTGAACCATCCTTCTAGCTGCATAGCAGTGTTTCATTCCAACCATTTATTCTTATGTTGGAGAAGGTGTAGGTTCACTCAAGCTGAGAATTTGAGAATTGCCAGCCCCACCAAGTAGATCTTAGATCTTACCCTGTTCTGTAATGATCAGGCAGAGAAGCAAACCTAATTCTTCACCCACCTGGTATCTGCAGAATGTCAGGAAGATGCACTGTTCAAGATGACATATTCTCCTTTGGGGATAGTGACTGGAAAACTAAATCGAAGCAAATTATGATTCTTGATTAATCATTTCATAAATAATATAATTGTCTCTGACTTATAAACTTGGTGGGCAAAATCCAATAAAATGAGGGACGTAGCTTCTTGTGATATTACCTGGGAAGTTTTTGAGCCTTTAGAATCTCCAGAAGTGGACAGCTTTCTCTGTAATATTAGATCTACTGCTTGTGTACTTGCCCTCTATAGTTCCTGGTTAATCAAAATAGCTAGCAGGGAAACAGGGAGGCTAGTGGGGAAACAGGGGATTCTGGCATTCTTTGAAAGATATGTTGGTTTTTCTCCTTTATTAATTCTCAAGATCATTTTTTATTCTTCCAGAGGTTTGTAAGTACTTCAACCACAGTGAACTCCATATCCCACTCTGTAGATCTTTAATCTGCTTCCGGACTATGGATATGCAGTTACACTTTTCTTGTAATTATCCCTGAAATTGATCATAGAATGTGAAAGTGAAGTCTGAGGATAATACTAGTGGTGAAATTACTGGACTTCTCATTAGTTTTAAAGTTTTCCATGTTTTTATCAAACTCTGTCTCATAATATGTCCTTTTAGATTTCTATCTTCTTTTCCTTTCTTATGCTATAATTACTTGGACCTTAGAAACACATTGATGCTCTACTATTTGAGAATTTTATTTGTTCCATTATCCATGATAAGTAACTTGCACAGCAACAATATGTAAAATTTGGAAAAGTAAGACCATTTCTTTCTTTTGAGTCTTGTAAAATTTAAAATTTTACTTTTGGTTTTCCTCACTCCATATAAATCTGTTGACTATACTTTCCTAATCTTGCAGTATTTTATCTGAAATTGAAATTGGCACCATTTGAAATGGAAAGTTTACATTAGACAGTTTTAGATTTTCCACCTTTCAAGTTACTTTTTTTAAAAAAAAATCTGTCCATAATTTATTATATTTGTCTTAGAATATAACTTTATTACTACCTGTCAGATACAGTCCTAATATTTCACTGGATCTTTTGTTACCTGGCAACCAGATTCTTTCTTCAAAAAAATCTCCTTATAGTTATGTGTTTTGTAATTGTCTTTGTGTTTTTGCATTGATTTTGCATCCCGAAATTCACCAAAACCTTTGTTTTCATTAAATCAGCCTTCTTTTCAATTACCTTTGATTTTTCATCAGGGTCTTCTCCAATGATTCTTGTATTAAATGTTCATTCAGCTCTAGCTTCATTATTAGTGTTTCCAGGGTCTTCTTTGGTTTCATTCTGTTTAATATTGAATGATATGTTCTATACATACCTTTTATGTATAGATACATGATAACTGATGCAAAGATACTTATTTAATATTTTTTGTAGATCTGTAACAGTTTTCCCCTAGAAAAATAGAGAAATGTCTATTTATTTTATGACTATAATCATCAACTTTGTGAATTTTTGAAGCTATCGGAAATGTGTTTCTATTTCTCTACCTTACTTTGCCTTACATTGGAGTGGCACTGTCTGTTGACAGTGATTTTTTAAAGAGTGAGCAACTGACCAATTTCTGCATCCTTTTCTTTCATGTTTATACAAATGTTTCCTTAAGTCCTGCTTGCTTCCAGCCATTAAAATGGTGACATCAATATATGTGGATGCTGTTTTTGGATATTCTTGAAGCAAGTCTAATTCCAATTCCTATTTTTTTTCTAGTCCAACATTTCTGATGATGTATTTATTATATCACTTGAATAATTAGGGACATACAGTATATAATCTAGAACCATTTAGTAGCCCCTTATTCTAGTCCCATGATGGTGAACCTATGGCACGCGTGACACAGGTGGCACACGGAGCCATATCAGTGGGCACGCGAGCTAAGCTCCGGTGCATAAGTGTGCGCTGACCAACTGATTTTCGGGCCTTCCAGTCCCACTGGAAGTTGGCCAATGGGCCATTTCAGGCCTCCAGGGGGTGGGGAAGGCTGTTTTTGTCCTCCCCAGACTCCTAGAAAGTGTCTGGAGCCTGGAGAGGGCACAAAATGGGCCTACCTGGCCCACCAGGCCATCATGTGCCAAAAATGGGTGCAGAGGGGTCATGCACCATGCACAGGGGCGTGGGGCACAGAGAATTATGGGTGTGGACATGTCCACGCCCTCCCCCGTTGTGCCCCGCTTTTGGCATGCGATGGCAAAAAGGTTAGCCATCACTGTTCTAGTCTAACCTTTGTTTCCTGGTTATCATACAGATTTACATACCTGCCATAAATTTCTATGAGTTATCCACAAGTTATTGTGATATACAATGTACATAGTTAAAAGCCTTTGTATAACCAGAAAAGCAAAACTAGATATATTTTGGGAATTCCCTTTCCTTTTCCAGCATCCATTAGACGCTGACAATGTTATATTAAATGCTTCTTTTTCTTCTGAATTTCTTCTTCTGTGCATTGTGCAGTCTTTCATGTATTGTTGAATTCTGAATTGGAAAATCTTGACATTATCTTACTAGCATGTGAGAAATACACTATTGTTCAATATTCACTATTCAATTCCTTATCATTATCAATTCCTTATATGTTGGTATTGGAATATGAACTGACATTTTTTAGTCCCTTGGCCATTGCAATATATTGCATTCCTACTTATAAATTACAGACTGTAAAATTTTAAATTGATTGGCTGATATGAAATCAACTCCTGAAACGCTTTCATTAGTAATATTTTCTAGGACCAGTGGTGGGTTGCTCCTTGTTCACCCTGGTTCAGGCGAACCGGTAGTGGCAGCGGTGGGAGGCTCTGCCCATCCAGCCAGATGTCATCAAAAATGCTCTGCACATATGCAGAAGCTTCTACGCATGCTCAAAAGCACCACATGCTTGCAAAGGTAGCAAGTATAAGTATGAACATAAGCATGAAAAAAGGAAGTAAATACACATAAATGGGGACATTAAGATAGTGACGGTAGGCACATTGGTGCGCTTATGCACACCCCATTTATGGACCTCTTAGGAATGGGGTGAGGTCCATGGTAGACAGTTTAAGGTACTTTTCTGAACACATTTCAATTTCTCTATATTCTTCTTCAAATATGATATCCAGAACTACAGACAGTATTAAATCTGACTGAAGCATAATAAAATAGATAAATACAAAATCACATTTATCATTTTTATATACACATCTCAGTGCTGATTCATATTAATTTTGCAATTCACTACTATTCCAATTTCCTCACAAGTACCATTATTACACCACACATTTGTTTCCTACATAAAGAAATTTACAATTATCTTTTACATGTTTTATTTTGACTTTCAGCCCATTTTTTAGCCGATCACAATCATTTTTAATTTTATTTCTGTATTCCAGGGTATTGACTGTTCTACCAAATTTGTGTCCTCTGAACATTTGACAAGCAAGCATACCTTCCACTTCTTCATTCAACTCAGTAATAAAAATGCTGAAGACTAAAGCAGCCAGTACTGACCTTTATGGTAATAGCACTTGATAGATCTCTCCAATTTTTTTTTTTGAAGAACTGTTTTTCAGCGCACTTCGACTATCGCACAGTTTTAAGCCAGCTGGCATTTATTCAGCTGCTATTTATTTATCTAATTTAGATAGCTGAATATCTTAGAAACAAGTGACTCTGGGTAGCATACTACAAAATAAAGTATCTAAATATCTAAAACCACTATTTTTAAAATACAAAAAAACCATTAAAAATATAAAAACATACCTGAAACAAAGAATAATAGACAAAGGAATAATAAGAATAACAAAGCTACCTCACTGGTTCACCCACTCCTGCTGGCATAACCATGTCTTGAGGGACCTTCAGAAGTTTAGAAGAGATGAGCCTATTCTCCTATATTGCCTAGCTTGCTTGTTAGCATGTTAAGGGCTCCTTTGTCAAAAGCTTTGCTGAACAAAATGTATTTATGTTTACGCAACTCCAAAACCTAGGTAGAAAGTTATCCAATAAAAAATGGGATACAGTTAAGTTTTATAAACATATTTATAGGTTTATATTAATTTTTAACTTGTTTAAACATAATTTGTTGATGAATACTCTATAGCAAGCCAATGAGAAAAGAACAATTTAATAATAATTTATTAAATTTGTAGACTCTCCATGACTCTCCATGGCAATTATATTCCCATCATTTATATGTTTATTTGAACTTTAACATTTAAAATGTGCTTGTAAGATTTCTATTTTAAATAAAGATTGCTGCACAAGAAGCCTTAGTGTTTCTCAGTAGAAAGCAGCTACCTCAGATAATTTGGCTGTCAGGAAGAAGCATTTGTTACTGTTGTAATGGAGAAATCCTTTTGAAACAGAAAGTCTTAACTGCTAAGACTAGATTGCATACCATGTATCTGGAAATTTGGGAGGGGATTCTGTGATAACAATTTTAACAACCTAGCCTGAAATGGTAGTTTAATGATACACTTTGTTATTTGTTGTTTTTGGAATGTTTTGTTTTGTTCTTTGAAACCTTGGACAATAAGAAGAATTACTACAGACCCAAATTACAAAAAGAAGAAAAAAGAACCAAATACAGAATGATTAATAAAGAGAATTGGTGGCTGATTTATCTAATTAAAACAACTAAGAAACTAATATGGCTTTAAGAGCCATTTTATGGCTCTTACTGGCTCTGGTTTCAACCAAGGTAGATAGTTATTTATTTATTTGACTTCAGACTACTATAATTAGTCATCTCTTCATGAGTTAAAATCAGCAAGTTATAATAATATATGCATAGACTGCTCAAAGCAAACGATAAAAAATATCCAGCAACATCAAAAATAGAAGTTCTAATGAAGTGAAGAATTCAAAGAAAAATAAATTAGATGTTCCTATGTATATGTCAACAGCCATTTTAAACAATTCTGCTTCTAATAACTTCTTGGGAAACATTTTTGCAAAGCATCAGTGCTATGATGGGAAAACACCTCCTGAAAGTGCAGAATAACTAACAGGTTCTCCCAAGCACTATATAAAAGATAGTTCCATTCTTCAAAGAAATGTAAAGGAAGATGAAATGCCAAATGCTTTTTATGCAATTTGCTTCTCAGCCTTTTTGATACTTTTCTGTATTTAATTGTTCTGCATGATCAATTTTACTTTAAATACATAAAATATTTCATTTTATGTATTTAAATCACTAATATTTTCTAAATCACAATGAACATGTAGTTGTACTTTATTCTTGGTATAGTCAATAAGACTGTTGATGGGATGATGACTGGTAGGCCTACTTTCAGAAATTTTGATCTTAATATCACTTGTTAGAATCATTAGTGAAATAATTATATTATGTACATACTAGTCATTTGCAGGTACAAAATCCTAGACTGATCTTTGGTATAATCCACTGTGTTTTCTTAATGTTTAGAGAATGCCTGCTTGGTGTTTAATAGGTTTTAACTTCTAAATACATTAACATTAGTTGGCAATTTCTTTCTTAGTTAAATCTGTTGTCCTTTACACCTTGATCTTCTACGCCTGTGTATTTGACTAAATGCTCTATAAGCAAGACACAAGTTAGTAAAGGCTGATCTTTAAGACTGGCTTTGAGCATCATCTTCCAATTAAAACTGTTAAAACTGAATGTTAACTTTTTGGTGAAATCTGTTTACTCTGTGCATTTATCATGTGCTTTAGGGGGGGACAGTATAGGTTTTTACAATCAAATTAATTAAAAAGAATTAACTGTGCAGAAAAATATAGCTTTATTTTAGTAATGCTTTAATTTTTTGTGCATGCATTTTAAAGTTGTGTGTGCATTTTGATTCTTTTGAATATGAACAATACATTTTTATATTAGAAAAATAAGTGTTGCAAAAATAAAATTAGATAAATTCAGAAAACTTAATTCCTGAGAAAGGTAATTGAGTCCCGCAAAGTTGCTAAGCAGTAGGAGGCACAAATTGTGAGATAAATTATATGAAATCTCAGATTTACAAATAACAGTATGACATTAATATTTTTGGATACTTAGCTATTAGCTTGGAGCTTTAATGAAGCTAATTCAGTAGAAATAACACTTTTGACACACTTCCTACTGTGAAACACCAACATGTATTATGAGATACAAGCATCTTTTTCTAATCTCCCTGCTGAAGGCTGATTTTCTCCTTGAAAGCATAATAAAATACTAGAATAATTAAAATCTACAGTATAAAAGATTAAGCAACACAGGGTTTTAGATTAATTTCACCTTTTCCAATTTCAGTATCATTGACCCCAAATGTTATAAAGATATGTTTATCTATCTGAAAATCATAACATAATTATCCATTTTTAGGTGTTTTGGTTCAAAATGCTAATATAGGTTTAAATTTTAATATAGATTTAATATAGATTAAAGGATAAAGAGGACGTGTGTGATAAAGATAATAAATGCTCATGAAACATGAAATTCTAACCCTCCTTTTGTAACCTTCATACATTATGGTTTTCCATTAACTTGAGGTAAGAACAAGTGCAAAATGTTGCTTAGGCTTTAAAATAAAGTTAATATTATGTTTTACCAGCATCAAACAGTCACCTAAGATTCTTTTATCAGTGGTTCTCAACCTATGGGTCACGACCCTTTGGGGGTCGAATGACCCTTTCACAGGGGTCACCTAAGACCATCAGAAAACACATATTTTTGATGGTTTTAGGAATAATTTTATGGTTGAGGGTCACCACGACATGAGGAACTGTATTAAAGGGTCACAGCATTAGGAAGGTTGCGAACCACTGTTTTAGATGAACCATGGAGAGATTTTGGAACCATGATCACTGATCAGTTTAAAGGTAGGATCATAAATGTGGAATGTATTTAATGGTCTGAAGAAAGAATTGAACAAGTAACATTTACTTCTCAACATGGAGAAGGTACAGGATCCTTTCTTCAACTTCCTAGATTCTTATCTGAACTGAGACTCTCTCTCTCTCCCTCCTCCCTCCCTCCCTCTCTCTCTTATTTATTAGTAATCTATCTATCTATCTATCTATCTATCTATCTATCTATCTATCTATCTCTATCTATCTATCTATCTATCTATCTATCTATCTATCTATCTTTTATAAATGTGTCAATATGTGTACACACTAAATTATGTTGATTCTTGTCTCACTAAAGTCATAAAGCATATTTGGTACATATTCTGTATATTGTTCATAAGTTATATAATGTCTGCTCATTGTAGGCAACTATTTTTCAGAACACCAATTGCAGAGATAGTTAAAATAATTTTGAACTGTTCAGCTAATGATACATAATACTATGATTGCAAAGAACTGATCCTAGGAACTGGTACTTTCTGTACTGTTCTGATTTGGTAAGCTGGCAAATGGGAGACTTCTTGCTAACCATCAAGCCCTTCAAACATGAGGCATTTAAAAATTGAGCATATTGTTATTTATCAAGCAGTATGAATCATGTCGTAGTAGGTGAAGCTTGATAATAGAATATTAAAATATGTTGGAATACATTAAAGAACAGAATTGAGATTTCTTTACCTTCAGGATGATGTGAAAGCAAAAACTGGATTAAAAATAAAATAGGTAAGAGAATAGAAAGAGCAGAAAGAGAGAGAAGGAAGGGAAGAAAGAAGGAAGGAAAGAGAAAAAGAGAAAAAAGAGAAAGGGAAGAAAGAAAAGAAAGAGAAAGGAAGGAAGGAAGGAAGGAAGACATTTGATACTAGCAAAAACTTGCCTAATAATATCTATATTGTACATGACTATGTGATTTGCTATAGGGTAGAAAATGCATACAGTATACTGAGCAGTTTGGGGGCAGAGACAGTGCTGCCTGCACCTGTGCTATATAAAGATATCCTAAGACTACTATTGCATTTACCTTATCTGAACTAAGATAAGATGGCCATTCTTCTTCTATAGGCTTTCTTTCCAAATAAGGCAAGGCAGATAGCACTAAAAGAAAGGAGCTTTCAGTGGTTGATACTAATTTGTGGAATTCTCTTCCCAAAATGAGTCATCTGGCTCTATTTATACTCCTAGGCATTTAAAAAAAATGTGTTTTAGAACTGTATTGCTAGTTTCACTATTCTGATTGTAAGGTAATAGTGGTCCCTTTATAGCATCTTCATTATTATGGTGGGGTTTTTTTTAATATTAGTGTGCCTAGGTTTATAGACTGTGTTCTTTAACCTCCCAGATAATATGGAAGCACAAAAAGTTAAACATCTTATGTAGGCAGTTTAGAGTGAATCTTTTAGAAATCAGTGAACCATCCTTATGAGAAAGCGTAGGAATAATATGCAAGGCTATATTTAAGTAGATCATTGATAGATGACCAAATTTTACTGAATATTTGGTAGTAATTCCAAATAACCTTGTATAATAGTTTATTGTGGACTATATATCATTTCTAAACTTTCTGAATCCTGTTTTGTTCCTAAACTCCATTATAGGCTGAAGGAGCTTACAGTAGGAAGAGGTCTTTCTTTTAAGAATATCTTAAAAAAACATTAGAATGCAAAATACTTTTGAAATAAAATGGAGAGCAACAGGCAAAGAGAGGGAACAATAGCATTTCAGATTAAGATCAGAAAATTGAACACAGCTTTGAAGTATGGACTGCAAATATCCTAGGTGCCTGTAGATTTTATACACAAAAGAAAAGGTATACACAAATAAATATAAAGAAAATGCTTTATATTCTCATGGATAATTGCAGATTGCAAGCTATGAAATTAAATCGAAATCCATTTATATTAAAAATCTGGTTAACTTTCTTAATTGTGAAAAATAAATTGCTACATACATTTTTAAAGGAAGCTGCATATGAGATTTGAGTGTTTGAAGGACAAATCCAGTGAATTTGTTCTTAATAAGTTGTTGGAAGAAATGTCCATCTGGGTTCAGTTCCAAGTGGGGAGAAAGACACTGGAAACA
>JANHZT010007325.1:15706-33253 GCA_032468215.1 Stegonotus admiraltiensis | reverse complement strand
TTTTTACATCGTGGCGACCAAAACTGAATGCAATATTCCAAGTGTGGCCTTACCAAGGCATTATAAAGTGGTATTAAACTTCACATGATCTTGATTCTATCCCTCTGTTTATGCAGCCCAGAACTGTGTTGGCTTTTTTGGCAGTAATTTATGTAATGTATGAAAAGCCTATGAAATGTAAGTTTTCCAAAATGGCTACTGCATATTGTGCAGCTGTATAATTAAAATAAAACAAAATCACATACATACGTACATACTAAAACCAGTGAGGACATGCTATGCATTTCTGTGGAGAAATACTGGAGAGAAAGAATATGTTTCACCCTTTGCCCGTTATTCTTTTCCCACTTATTCTTAAAAGTGTATATTGTTGTCATTCATTTTCTTTTTGTGTGAAAAGGCAAACTGTAAAGGAAGATGGGCACTGTATACATTCTACTACTGTCTGCACATATTAAAATAGAAGTTCCAAACAGGATGTGTAAAATTGAATTATTATTTCATTAAACACAGTTGGCTATGTTTATGTAACATTCTGAACCATATGGTACTTTATGTTTTATAAAGTATGGCAGACAAACTAAGTGTATTTCATGAAGACATCCTCTGGCTAAATGTGGGAGTTAAGGAAGAATAAAAGCTAAAAAGTTAGCAACAGAAAATTAGAACAGCAGTATAAATTTGATTCTTGCCTTTCCTTTGTTTCCTTGCTGTTTTTGTTTCACTCTTTAGTTAAGTATTGGTATATACATACGGTAGAAAATCTCCAAAGCACTTTGATAAGAATATTTCTAGAGATGATAAAACTCCTTGGTCAGTTATTCAAGTCGAAGATCATGTTCTAGTGATGGTTAACCTTTTTGGCACTGAGTGCTGAAACTGGAGCGTGCATGCGCCGGAGCACCGGAACTCGGAAAACAGCACCGGTGCACCGGTCAGCTGCTCTTCTGGGTTCCATCATGCTAGCTGCTCTCTTCCGGGTTCCGGCACAAAGAACAGCTGGCCGGCATGCATGCGCATGATGGAACCTGGAAGAGCAGCTGGCAACTGCTCGCATGCCCACAGAGAGAGCTCTGCATGCCACCTCTGGCACGCATGCCATAGGTTCACCATCACGGTCATATTCCATCCTCCTAAGTTTTGTCTCTTTATGAAAATTAGCTGCAAAACTGTTGGGGCTTCCCTAGTCAGAAAATCAAATCACAGAATCATCTCTGAATCTCTCTGCAGTGATTTAATTAGATTTTTATAACTTGTAATAATCTGAAGATTCAGTTCAAAGATTCCATTTGAAAGAGTGATTTCACTGAAACTTTTCTAATTAAATCCTTGTTTTAAATCTTCTTAGGCTTTTAGTCCCGGTTGTTTCAAAAACACAATTATTCTCTTTTTGAGGGGAAGGTACTTTTATATTTTTAACTTTATTTAAAAATAATATACAACAAAGGTTCAAAGCTTAGTACTATATAGTTTGATTGTGAAACTGTAATGTAACTATGCATTTTAAAAAGGAAAAAATACCTAAAAAGAAAAAAAAGTATCTTTCCAAGGTACTGATTTTTATTAGAAATATTTTGTCTTATGTATCATTTTGCATCCAATTTAACCTACTTTATTGCATTTCTCTAAATTAGATATTCTTTGTTCAATAAGTTACAATTTAGGTAGACCAGAATATTTAAGGATTAATATATATAAAATGATATATCACATTTCACACATAAAAAACCCTCATCCAATGGATATGGGACAAGATTTGTCCTCTCGCACTAGATAAAAAGTGGATGTAAAAAGCTGCTCTAGAAAGCATCCAGAGTCATAGGTCTCATTAGCTTTGCATTTTAAATTGTTATCATACTAATGCACTTTGAGATCAGTAATATGTTTTGCCACTTAGCACAACCCTTTGTTAACTAAGAAATAAAAAATGTATAAATATGGAATACTTATACTGAGGCATTGTTAAGCTGTTACGTTTGCCAGCACATTGATCAATGAAGCACTACTGCACTGCTCATTACCGGTAGCATAATTCTCAAAACTATATACAAACTGAATGAAAACCCAGGATAGAAATTAAAAAATAAACAAGACAGAAAGGCACAGGATAAATATATCATTGCAGCACAGTGTAGAACAAGGGAAAGATATAAAGCATTAAAATGATAATTAAAAAAATGGTGTTCACTCAAACAGACAGCGAGCCTTAAGTGGGAGGTAAACTCCTTCAGACATCGTACAAATTTTGGCATTGCAGTTAAAAGCTGGGAAGGCAAAAGAGAGTTCAAAGTTAACAGAGGAGTTAAAAGCTAAGAGAAGGATTTAATTCTAGCTTGGTATTACACAATAATGGTTTGTGGTTTGGGGAGAGCTGATAAGGCAATCAGAAACTCTCGGTGATAAGGAAATGTTCAAAAGAAGGAGTGAAAGTAGAACATCATTCATCCTTCTCCTATTACTACTGCAACACCCAGTACATGATATGATTAATGCAAGTATCATCCATTTAAAATTTAACTCACAAATCTTTCAATACCAAATGAATCTCAACAAGCCAATACATCACAACAGAAATTATAACTATTTTATTAAAACTTCTCCAGCAAAAAAAAAAAAAAGTTTGCATAAGGTCTACTGGGAAAAAATGAAAGTAAGGTAGAATATTTTATCTATAGAACTATCCCTTTGACGGACTTATTTTTGGAGATTCTGTTTTCCTTTGTGAAGATTGCTGTCCTAAGGATCTTGAAAATGAAACATTGCTATTGATTGTCATTTCTTTAAAACTAACTGAAAAATGTTGATACGAACATTTACATGCACATGTAAGAGAATTTATTTCTTTTTCTAAACCAGGTAAAGAATCAGAGCACTGAAGTATCTTGATCTACCCATCGCTTGAATTTTCCTTGTGATTAGAAAATACTGTTGATGCCACTTATATAAGGTATTTGAAATTATTATTCACTTTGTTTTGCTTATGAAATATTCCCCATCCCTATTTATAAAAGTACAAAATTTTAAAATAACCGATTGGAGATGTATTTGCTAATCTTGCTATCTTTTGGGGATTTAGGAGGAAATGGTGTGATTTTGCATTTTAATTCTTAGTATAAAGGACTCAGCTTCAAGGCTGCGTATGGTCTCCAAAGCCTTGAGAATGGCCAAGGCAGCTGTTCTGAAAGTTCCTCCTAAGTGTAATTTTTAAGGTGACAAAAGATTATTTAAAAGATACTGTACTATTTGTTTAGTATTGTACTACCGTGTTTCCCTGAAAATACAAACCACCCTGAAAATAAGCCCAAGCCTAATTTGGAGGGGGTGGGCTAATATACACCCTACCCCAAAAATAAGCCCTAGAGAAGAGGGTGGGTGTGGCCAGCACAGGAGGCCTTCCCTTCCCCGGTCACCTCATGGCTGCTGGGCCCCTTAACCGCAGCCCACAGATCAGCTGATCCATGAGGGCCAGGAGTTCTGTCTCTCCGGGTGCCTGGAGATATTTCCAGTGCACTCTTACTAGCCCCAGCCCGGCCCACAGTGCTGGGCAACTTTGCAGCTGAGGGCCCCTCACCTTGTGTCTGTGGAGCAAGCAGCAAGCACAGTTTGCCCTCCACCAGGCCTGGAGCTCGGGTCTTGCTTAGGCTGCTGCTAAGATGAGGCAGAAAGCCATGCAGCCCATCAGAATCAGCTCCACACACACCCTCTACCAGGCTGCTGCACTTGCTGCACCTGCTGCTGCTGCCCTCACAGGGGCTGTTTGCCCTCCTAACTGCATTGCTCTTAGCCTGCTCCTGCCTGGCGTGAGGCAACTCAGCTCAGCTCTACAACCTCCAGCGCACCTCCCCCACTGCTGGCCTGCCAGGATCCCCTTTGACAGCAGTCAGGCTGCCCTGAGAGAGTTCCATGGTGGCTCTGCAACAGGACAGAGAAGGTAGGGGGAGATTGCCCCTTCTTCCTTTTCACCCCAAAACCCTACCTTTCCTGGCTGCCAAGCCTCCCACCTGTACCCCTCTCGCTGGAGCAAGACACGCAACTCAATCTTACCCGTGGAGGCCTCCCAGTGCAATGCTCTGCCATAAGGGGTCCAGCAGCCATGAGGTGACTGCACTTGCCTCAAATTCAGGTAAGATCCTGGAAGATGATGATCATTTATTGGCTAAAAATTCATTTCTTTCCAGAGGGACTGTCCCTGCTAGTGCTGACTGACAACTTCCCGTCCCCCTGGAAACAGGCGATAGATCACAAGCTGGGCTCTTATGGGCTCTCATCGGTATTCTTAATATCCCTCGGCTTTGACAAAGCAAAGCAAGTAGTAATTGATAGAATGAAGGACATGGAGTTCCAAGAAGGTTGCCTCTCCACAGTAGGGACAGAATCACACAGGGTGTGTGGGAATCACACCCTAGCAAGATATCTAAATGATCTGATCTTCTCAAAACAAAAAATAGCTTTCTTCAGAGCCGGATTTAATATTGTCTCCTCAGCACTTCTCCAGGGTAGGTACAAGAGAACGGGTATGCATATGTGGAAAAGGAGAAGTCGAAGATATCTCACATGTTTTATTGTACAGTTAGTTATACAGAGTATGTAGGTCAATATACATTCCCCACTTACTAGAGAGATTGCCAGGGAGGACAGATGACTTTTATGTAGGCTTTCTACTCCAAGACTCAAATCCGGCTACCATGCAGGCAGTGGCAAAATTCTGTGTTGCTGCAATGTCCACAAGAAAAAAAAATGGTTACCGAATTACAATGTCAACTGGTGCCAATTTTTTTGAGATATCTATAACAATGCATTTACTCCAATAAGTAGAACCGATAAGTACAATACTCTACGCACATGTAAATTAGGTTTGAGATCATGTATTTTCATAACATAACAGAGATGTTATTATTCACGATTAATGTCAGTATTACTTTTAATTTATTGTATGTCTATTGCTGGTCGATGAGCGTAATAAAGTTTTATTCTATATTCTTATTCTACACTTGCCATCTCCTACACCTCAAAAAAATTAAGACATCCCTGAAAAGAAGCCCTATCTGTTTTTTTGGGGGTCAAACAAAAGAAAATAAGACCTGGTCTTATTTCAGGGAAATATAGTCATATAATATTTGTTTTTGTTTTACCCTCTTACTGTATTTTCCTGGCTCAGTTTATATTTTGGAGGAAGGCTTCTGGCAGGCTACTTAAAGATCAAGTGTATTCTTCAGCCTCCCCCACTCCCACTCCAAGTTACATGCCTCTATCCCAATTCATAACCCAATTTTAACTAATGTTTGTGTTTAGTCAAGCACAATGTTTTATTTCATAGTTATATTCGTTATTGTATCTAAGCTTTACAATATGAAATGTGTTCTGATTCTTGATGTCAGTTGAACACTGCAGCTCAGATGTTACAGAAGAAGAAGGAAAAAAACAAGCAAACACAACATTACTATCAATCTTACTTTGTGAAATACACGAAGACAGAGATCATGCTGCATTTATACAGACATACAGATCATAACATCTACAGTTTCTATAATGACTTAAATATAGATCTTTTTCTATTTGTTGAATCATTAGATTTCCTTCCAGTACTTTAATAGCATATGATAAAAGACAACTAGTAGCATGTCATAAAATACTACTCCCGTTACAATGGGAGAAATTGTGTTTCTATGCAGAATTATTCCTAGAACCAAAAATAGATCAGCGATTCTCAGTACTATTATGTTACCAATATTAGGTTTTTCCATATTATTTCAGAATTTGTGTTGGCTAATTAAATTGTTTTTCATTCACTGTTTTATAAATATTTTATTCATATTTGTTGTGTCTGAAAGTATTATTAAGTTTCTATTGTTTCACTGTGATTTTTAAATTAATATTTTTATAGTTTTTTAATTTTTACAGATCTCAAGTTCAACTGATGGGCTAGTTCAGACATTCTAAATACACCCCATCTGTCTTTCAAAAAATACATTAATATAGACAATATTGTTGATGATCCAGAACAGATGCATAGTGTCCTATTTATGCCTGGGTAGAAGTGGACTAGTGCAGGGGTAAAATCTACTTACCTTCCTTACCGGTTTGGAAGTGCATGCACTGTGCACTCGCTCGCTACGCATGTGCCACTACATGTGCACGCATGCACGTGCATCATATGCAGGCACAGACCTTCTGCACATGCGCAAAACCTTCTGTGCATGCGCAGAAGGTAAAAAATACATTACTTCCTGGTTAAAACCAGGAAGTAATGACACCCGGGTGGGTGGGCGGAGCTTCGTTCTGCCATCGCTACTGGATCACCGAACCAACGGCCAAGATCGTTACCAGACCAGGCGATCCGGTCCAATCCTGGAGCATTTCACCCCTGGACTAGTGTTGTCAGAGTGATGATGCAAATTGTGGCAGGACTTTCTCTCTTGTTTTGTAGGAGGCTATGGGGTGGGGTGTTAGTTTTGGGGGGAAATGTTTGCCCTTTTAAAGAACTTTATTACACTTTTTGAGTGTTCCTTATCTTTCAAAGAACTATGCTATCAATGTTCAACAACTGTTGTCCAAGATGCTTCCATACACTACCCAAAAAAGGGGGAGGCGATATGGGGCCACATGGGAGCCCTGTGGTTCAAGCTGTCTATATCTGAACTGTGACATCTACAGGTACACTTGTTGAGCTGTAGCTTCCAAGACAATTGTATAGGCTATGATTTTAGTAAGCATCTCTGGGATATTGCTGCTTGAATGTATTTCAGGAAACAAGCAGGAAATCTGGAAGAATAAAATTTGCCTTAAGCAATTTTTACATTGGTGCTTAATGTAGTTATAGGTAACCATGTTCTCCCCAATAGTTTAATTGGTGTCAGAGAGATTATTTCAGACTTGAGGAGCAGGGCTACTCTGCACTCAGGTTTGGTATAATTGAAATGCAGATGATAGAGTTTTAATTTAGGTTCTCGCATCTTTAAATATTCAGAGACAATAAATGAATTCTACAATACTGACATTATTAATAATGATTATATTAATGAAAGTTAATTATGTCCAGACATTGAAAATCATGTTTAACTAATTGAATCGTATTTTCCCTAGAGTGAATAAAATGATTACAGACAATTCGTGATTAGATGTTATAAAGTATTAGATGTTGTAGTGTATTTGGTTTTATGGAGGGGACCATATAGCCTAAATTAATGTTGCTTTTACTGATCCATTCAGTCCCAAAGTCAGAAAATTATATTGAAAAGTTTCAGGAAGTGAAAGACCCATGTGACAATTACTTGTAAGCTTTATATGTATTGCACTCTTCAGCAATTCATTTTCATGAAATATAACAGGTGTATGTTGCAGTGAGATAAAAGAAAATGAAAATCAGGCCTATAAACAAACACATGGAGAAATCATTATTGAATTAAGATGACTTTAATTGACTAGTTATTTACTTTACTTCACAACCAAAGTATAGAGTGAAACTCCTTTTAGAACATTTATCTAATTCTAATTCATGATCACCCACTTTGAATGTTATAATAGAAATTGAATCACTGAAAGAAGGGATTTGAGGAATAAGAGCCTTTATTATAAGGATGCGAGGTCCAAGACCAGCCTTGAAATCAACTCCACAGAAAGACAACCAACATTGGTTACAGTCAGGGGTGGGTTCTACTTACCTTTACTACCAGTTTGCAATGGGAGCACGCATGCACATGCGCAGATCACCAAATATCATGTCAGGGCAGGTCGGCAGAGCCACCCACTGCTCTTACTACCTGTTCTCAAGAACCGGACAGAAACGGGAGCAACCCACCACTGGCTACAGTAACAGAAACTTGCAAATCTGATTGCACTTCCTCCTTCATTCAGAAAATTAGGCAAGTCTTTGCTGAGTGACTTCCAATATTCTGAATAAAAAAATTAGAAAAACCATCAAGATCTGGCTCTTCCATCAGACATCAGGGACTATTTAAGGGACAATTCCTTTTTGATTGGTTTGTCCATTGCTGGTTGCCAATTTATATTTTGTATTCATATTTTGTATTGACAGAAAGGAGCAAATGGCAATAAATATATTGCACAAATGATACAATTTGTATATTTGCATTAGGTGGCATTATATCATTACATTTACACTGTTGAACAATATCTGATAATCATAGATTCAACCTTTGCTATGGAAATGGATATATTTTTAGTAAATAAATTAGAGCTTTATTTATTGTCCAGTGCAAATATCTTATCTCATTTAAATACTTTTTCCATGGCTCCTTTTGCAGATGATATCCAATTCGCTTTCCGTTTCACTTTTAGTATTGATAAGTGCCTCCCAATTTCTGATTGTCATATTTTTTAAAGAAAAAAAATAAATGGAGTAAGGAAAGGATCTAGAGAAGATACAGTGATTGATGTTCCATATCCAGCAATGGAAGCTTTGTGTATTTAGTATTCAAACTTCCAACCATTATAGTAATATATTTATGGATTTAATATAACAATATGGCATAGCAGTCTAATATTAATTATAGATTCAAGGCTCATGTGATCATAACTATGAGGTACATAATACCATATCTTGTAAATGTATGTATAATCTATGTATACCAAAAAATATGTATCCTGCAAGCAGAATCTGGGTACGATAAGGGTAGGAGTACCAAATTACTATCAAGAGAACAGCAGGTGTGAAATAAGAATGTAGAAATGCACTTTTATCTGTACCATTTTTCTTTTCATCTTTTGAAACAAAATTGTGCTTATTCCCAAATGGACAAGTGGTTGACTGAAATAGACTTACATGTCTAAATTCCATAAGTCTCAGGTACTCAGTCTAAGATAGAAGCAAAAAGCTTTTTTTAAAAAAGAAAGAAAAGATACCTTTACAGATATTTTACAGAGGTGGTAAGTTATACAGACATAATATATTTCAGTGACAGAGAATATTTTTACTGCTATAAAATAATGAGTGATCGTTAATTGAGGCTGAAGCAGTTTTTCCCTGAAGCAGGGAATATGGAAGTCCAAGGGAATTGAAAAGAGGGAGCAAATGACAATACATGCTTTGCACAAATGATCTAATTTATATATTTGTGTCAGATGTCATTATATCATCACATAGTTATTCTGTTGGCTTGACTGTATAATTTTGACATCATCATGGCTTGTTGTAGGTGGTACTAACTTCAAATGTTATTGCTAAGTCTGAACTTTTCAGAAACTGGCCTTCGGTTCCTTTTTCTGAAGTTCATTGTCATAATACTCATTTCTCCTGCTGTGAGTCTCCTTCTCGTATTTGTCTTTTCTTCATGGCTTTCACCCAACTTGGGTAAAAGAATCACCTACACTTCTTGTTAACTTAAATGTCCTTTCAAAGGCACCCACTGTGGTTTGAATAAGATGATTATTCCCTTGATATAAACTTCCAGACTCTGCTGTCTTGAGGTCTCTTCATGAAAAGCAGCCATCTGAACACTTGTGGGTAATCTCAAATCCTCTCCTTGTTCAACTTCTTGAGGAGTCATCTTCAATCCAACATTTCTTATGGGCACTCACCTTTACTATGTCTTTATACTGCCAGAGGTACCTATACCATCAGTTGTAAATCAGTTGTAACTATTTCAATGGTTTAAATAGTTATCCATAGTACTAGAGTCTAAGATTTTTCTGTTGGACCACTGACTTTAATCCTCAATTTAATCTTGCTAACAACAATAACAACAATGGCAATAATAATAATTCAATAAACTTGTATACTGTCTGACATCCAGTGACTCTATGTGGCTCATAACTATCAAAGAAATTAGAAGAAAATCAACAAATAAAAGATGACAAGAGTGACATACCAAATGGATTGAAGTGAAGGGTCTCACTTTCTCTTGTCAAAGACAATATTGATGCAGGAACATATTTTGCTTGGTGGAAAATCTGCAAACAGCCACTGGTATATACTTACTATGGATTTTTTTTAGTCTTCAGGGAAAGAATTAAGTCCATCCTTTTTCAAGTGTTTGAAACAAGGTTGTTACTTTATCACTTGCTCAGCATCCTCTCCTACTGAAAACAAATGTTGATTGCAGAAGCTGTATGATCATGGAGATAATGAGCATTAATTTACATTCCTATTTTGCAGTAATCTGTGTTCCTTTTAGCTTCTTCTGGGACATATTTTAAGAACGTGACAGGAAGTTAAATAAGACACCAGTATTTCAATCTGGTCTTGGAGATAACTCTTTCCTCATTTATATACATACTGACAAATGCTTGGAGATATGAATGTGAAATTCCCTTATAAAATATAACATGCAGCACAGCACCCAGAGCTAATTGTGTTTTAAATCCTCTGGCAAAGAGCTACGAAGCACATTATTCACACATATCCTTAAGCTACAAGGGGATGGAGCAAATAAGCAAAAGCAGAGTCAAAAACAAGACATAGAAGTACTTCAGCAAGATGGCCCAGGGCAGTCTTACCCACATCTGTTGCATTGCAAGTCCCAAAGTGCTAAACTGGCAGTTGGCTGAGAATTGTAAGAGTTTTAGTTCAACGAATCTAGAAAGCACCAAGTTGGGAAAACCTGATCCAGAAGCTTATGAAATGTTCCTGATAAATTCTAAGTGTGATTGCTCAGTTTATAAAATGCAACATTTTAACTTTGATTGACAAATACACTGATCGATTGATTGATTTGGTGGAGTGTTCTTTTTAGAAGAAAGGAAGAAAATAAACTAGGATTAAAATTACTAAGACAGTACATAGCCCACCGAACACTGGGATGTATTTTTGAGTAATATGATTATAATTTTTAAAAATTGTTCTCTACGTTAATTTATATATTACCATGTTTATTCAAAGAGGTTTTTAAAAATTATTTTGATATGTGTTTATTATTTTAAAGCATTTGCTCCAGTGGTGGGTTGCCCCTGGTTTGGACTGGTTCTGTAGAACAGATAGTAAAACCGGTGGGAGGCTCCGCCCACCGACCCCAACTTCATCAGGAAGCTTCTGCTCATGCGCAGAAGCGTGCGCTCACTTTGCTCGTACACGCATGGCCCCATTGCAAACCGGTAGTAAAGGTAAGTAGAACCTATCCCTGATTTGCTCGCAGTTTTCACTTCTAAGTGCTTTTGATTTAGTTTATAATAATAAACAAATAAATAAATCATTATATTTACTTTATAAACAATATTTTTATATCTGAAAAAAATGCTATTTCTATGTTCCATTCTGTTCCATAGAACTGTGGATTAGATAGTTCATATCAGATTTCAAATGTTAAAATCCCCATGCATCCCTAAATAAAATTGTTCCATAACTCATACTGACAGAAATTAGGAGGCTAATGCCCATTCAAGAAATATACAAGATACTCAAAGAGAAGATTTGGAATATAATTCATTCTGGTTTCTTCCTCAGCCAAAAAAGAGCCCATCTCTGCTAAAGAAAACCAAATCTTTCACCTTATTTTAATGGTACAATTGTCAGTATGTTTGGATTAGTTTTAAAAGTTTGTTTGATTTACCTCATTAATGTTTTGCATCAAAGTATGATAAAAGTCAGTATTTATGTATTATCCAACATGGGAAAAGAGCATAAAAATGTAATTTCTGAGAGTGGATCCGGAACCAAAGCTTTTGAACTGAAGTTTTAAATCTCAGCTGCTGTAGGCTGACGCAGCTGCTTGTTAACTTCCCAATACAACATACTTTAGAAGATGAACTTAACTAGCTCATCTGGATTTATCTGCAAGGAAGTTTTTAAGGAAATTAGAAGCAGAATAAATTGAAGCAATGATTCAGGTGACATATTCCAACATAGTGTCATGTTTTCCCTCAACTTTTTGTAAAATGTCCTTTAGAAGCAAATGATTTCCAGAGTAATTTTAAACAAGAATCAAGTGTGTCTGTCTGTGTGTTTTAATTGGAGTGAAGAGCACCATTTTGACATGCATGTATAGCTTTATTTTTTTAAAAACTGGATTTGTGTGTTTAAAAGGGATTATATCTTTTAAAAGAAAACAAAAAAAGGGACTGGCAGGTTTATTTTGGTTTATTTCTGTCTTTGAGAATGTATTTTATCACTAGTGCAGCTGATTATTGCCAATCCTTAATAAATCATAGACACTGCAGAGCATTTGCTCTGGATAAATTTAGTGCACATTCTTTATAGTTATTGATAAAAACACACACACACACAAATTCCCTCCATGAAAGACTTTGCCATATGACTCCCATGCCATAAAGTATGTGTAGCATGTCTGTGGCATTCTGTTGAATTTATATTCAAGCTTGTCTGATGTGTGAATTTGACCTCTCATAAAAGAACTCTCTGGGAGAGATGGTCACTGCTACATCAGCTTTTACCTCGTATTCTCATTATAAGATCTCTGCATCCCATAATGTAGCCAAATTTTACCTTGCTTTCTTGAGGGCAAGCCAGCAAATATTGTTTAATAAAATGTCATTGCTACACTTAAAAATTATTTCCCCCTTTTTAAAGTAAAAACCTGTTTTAACCTCTGAATTGTTATCATCATAATCTATGGAAAAATTTATGTATGCATGCATACATGAATACTTGCCGACATAAGATTGTAGTAAAGTTTATTTCCCTTCCTCTACATGTAGGAACATTTAGATTCACCAAGGCCTCCTCTCTCGCTCTTGGTTATAGTTACTCAGAATTGCTATGATGTTAATCTACATAGCAATAAAGTGCGGTGAATGCCATGCCATTAAAAAACTTTTGCTACAATAGGCTCTTACTCCCAGTGATGGGATTCTACCGGTTCGGACCAGTACAGGTGAACCATTAGCTCCGACTTTCAGCTGTGAGCAAACCAGTTCTCTGTCTTTGAAGTGGGCCTGCCCACCTGCCCTTGGGTTATACTCACCTATATTTCTGCTTCCGAAGCCCAGCTGATTGGGCAGCAGAATTGCCGCTCCTCAGCTGTTTTCCTTGATCTCAGCAATGTGGAAATTCAATTTTCTGCAGACTGCACAATCTGGCGCATGCGTGCGCAAAGCACGCACTCAGTGGACCAGTTATTAAACTGCTAGGATCCCACCACTGCTCACTCTTGATCTAAGCTATGTCAGAGGAATTTTAGTTCCATCTAAACATTAACACTCAATCAAATCCTTTTTTAAAAAAATGACCCTTGGGATTTAGCTTAGTATCCATTACCCACCCCTTTAGGAAATCTTAGAACTTTGAGGGTGTGACCCTATAGAACAGAAGTCTTCAAACTTGATAGTTTTAAGACTTGTGGACTTCAACTCTGCTGTAGAAGGAAACACAGTATTGGTTTGTTCTGTTATCTCCTTTTGCCTTAGAAACTAGATATTTCCAACTAGATATTTCCAACATTCGGGAACTATTACATTGGAAAGAGGCAGGACAAGAGTTATGTATCTGGGAGCTCAGTAGCTATTTTCTTTTCATTTTTCTATCCATCCCAGAGGTTCATTTAGATGACTCTCGGACAAGTGGTATGTGTTTTCTTTAGTTGTTTGAATGAGAAAAGTGTTTTAAATCAAACGAAATAGGGCTCTGAATGCTAGCTGCGATTTGAGCTAGATTCTGGATTTCAATATTATTGACATTAATGGAATTTATCACCATGTATTTGTGTACTAGTTTGCTTCCAGCGTATATGTTCATGCATTGCAGTTCTGTACATGATTACTTAAAATTGGTGTCATCTTGAATCAATATCTGTAGGTTGGCACTAGACAGCAAATGATCTCTTTTAATAAACAAGGAATATTATGCGGTAGCTGAAAATAATTAATGTGGATTCTTCAGACCCCATAATTATGATCATCACAGTAATTCATATCTGGTTACAAAATGTCCAATTAGAAACAATTCTAATTAAGGTATAGCTTATTAGAAGCCAAATGTGTTGCAGAAATACATAACCAGAACTGAGCACTGCATGCCAAAATCTCTAAGTTCAAATTTTCCGTCCCTTAGCTACCTCCCATTTCCCACCCCGTGTGACCAGTCAGGTTCAGGCAGGATGTTTTTGTAATGGCCAGTTCAAGCACAAAATGGTTTGCAGATGGTATGCTGGGTGACCCTGAAGCAGCGTCTCGAAGAGAAACAGCACTTACGTTCGTTTTCCCCCTTGCCAACTTCCTGCACCATGGTTCATGGCAGTCTGTCACCATAATGTAGCAAAACACAATTAAGCATAAGGTGGCAGCTGACAGCCAGTTTTTAGCTATACAAGAGATACCCCTATAAGAGGTCCAAAAGTTGCAGTACTTTCTCTATTTAATTATCTAGCAGTTTCCAGCTGCAGCCAGACTATTATTGACATGGAAAATTTCATTTTGTTCAAATATCTTTTGTGTCTGCTTCCTTGATATTGATAGTAGTTGCTTGTATTAGCTCTTGTTTCTTTAAAAAAATCTTAAAATGTAATAAAGGAAGAAAATACAAAGTAACAGCTAAATGTCATGGTTAGGCAGGCAGCCTTCAAAGCTCTGCATCAAAATCAAACTAATATTGGAGGATAATATAAAATGTTTTTTGTACCTTATCCTCCCCCCCCTTTTTTTTTATACTCTTGACACCTCAAAGCAATACAGATCACAAGGCTCTGTTTCAGCAAGCTGGCAAAACAAATCATTATCAACAAGAAAGAAATGAAATGGCTCCCATGGGATTTCCTGTTATATATTCTAGCTAGTTTTCAATATATTACATTAATTATCACATTTATCCATGCTATGCTCTTTCGTGTGCATTGATTAATTCCCTAAATAAAAAGCCATTGTTAACCACTCAATTCAATGTGGTCAATCAGAAGGTGTTCTTAGGCAGATAACAAGATAGCTTCTATGATGGCAGAGCAAGGTTTCGAAATGCTTCTCATTTGCCCAGAATTAGGCACAGCAGATAAGCTTGTGCTTCATTCTTATTCAGTAGACGGACTCCATTGATACCATCTTTCCCTTATAATGGGAAAGATGGTAAAAACATGTACTGCTGTCATATGGAAAATCAATTTTTCTTTCATGCTTCCTTGAATTTCACTTTCACTTTAAAATCATGTAGACATTCTTAGGCAAAAGGGTTGGAACAAAGCAGAGAACAATATTCCTGAATACTGAAGTTTCCTATATTTTGGCTTTTGAACTAGAAGTAGCTCCTTTTGTTTCTACTTGACTGGCCCATCTTACTAACAATTATATTTTTTTAAACAAACATTATTTTTCCCCTTTTTTACCAAACACTAGGATTCAAATATCACCTCCAGAAAGGATTTTCCTGCCAATTGGTACAGTAGCTTTATGGTTAGGGTGTAGGTGCCTTCCCAGGGGTAACTATCAGTGGTGGGTTGCTCCTGGTCCTGGTAGTAAAAGCTGCGGGAGGCTTAGCCCACCTGGCCGGATGTCAGAATGGATGATCTGCACGTGTACAGAAGCTTCTGCGCATGTGCAAAAGCGCTCATGTGTGCATGAGCAAAACAAGCTCCTGTTTTAAAGTAGTAGTAAAGGTAAGTATAACCTACCCCTGGTAACTATCACCCATTGATGGGTAACTAACCCATTTGGCAGTTTCAAAAAAATGCTGCACAGGACGTCTAGAAAAAAATAGATGTAAAAATAGATATAAAAATAGATTGGACGGCCCTTCTGATGGAAGAAATTATGGATGAATAAATTCTGGACAAGAGAGGACTCTAACGATCCACAAGTACTTCAGACAGCTGCTCCTCATTACCAAGAATAGTTTCAGGTGAGTGTAGAGCTTCTGTGAGATGAGGAAACAGCCATCTTGCTCAAACTCTGGTAGCCACTTTTGAAAGGACACTAAGTCTATATGCTTCCTTCTTATAATCTGCTTGTCAGCTATTAGAAGCCTTTGAGTTAACATGTTTGGCAGCACTAGCTGCTTTTTCTTCAACCCGTAGAGAAAGAAACTTTAAATTACAAGATTAAGAACCTATTTTTTTATATAAACAGCAAACAGGTGATTAAAATTTTAATTTTAGAAATTACAAACAGAAGAAGGCTTCAGATAAATTTGAAATAAGAATTTGGAATTATAAAGAATCCTTCCCTTGGGAAAGATTTGAATTAAAAAAGAATAGTAACATTATAAGAGTTGGATATTAGAGGGAACTAAAGATCACAATTAAAGGAGAAAAGGATACAGAATGAAACATTGCACATAATGAAGGATATTTTTGAAAAACAGAGTCATAGTTAATGCAATCAACAAGAGATACCTACTGCTAGAGAGAGACTATATGTAAGAATTGTTATGGAAGGGGAACATGTTATAACTGACGAGTTGAAAATAGATTTAGAAGTAATAGGCCAGAACAATGACATTGAAAAAGATATTACAGAGGACATACAAAAGAAACAAGTTGATATTTAAATATAGAATGCAATATTGCATGCTAATTCTGCTTACTGCCAGGGGTTCAATCCTCATCGGCTTAACGTTAACTCAGCCTTCCATTTTTTTGAGGCTGGTAAAATGGGAACCCAGATTGTTAGGAGCAGTATGCTGACTCTAAACCGCATAGCAATATGAAGTGGTATATAAGTCTAAGTGCTATTGCTAAGAGCTAATAAATCAAGAGCGTGACATGAATAATTTTTCTATGTTGGATTTATAAAAGAGACTTGTTAAAGTTTTAAAGAACCTGCCAGAAGGGACAATGAGAAAATGAAAAGAAATGAAGTTCTATTATTTGAAGGGGCTGAAGTTTAAGATCGTTAGAAGTAAAAGGAAGGGAAGCTTCCAGGACAGCATGGTGGATTGGTGGACTGAGCACAACTCTGCTTTTTGTGGAGCCAACCAGGGTGATTGAAATAGAAACCAGTGAAAGGGATCAGCTCCTGGGAACTCTCCTGATTAAGAAGAAGACAAGTATTGCCCATGTTTGGCTCAGTACAGATTCTCCCTGTGAAGAGATTGCAAAACAACATTCTCTAGCAGGTTTGAGAATCTGGAGGGCAGTAGCATATTCATGTTGCTAAACCATGCCTGGCACCTTTCCAAGAGACACTGATTTTTACCTACTTCTCTTAATTACTTTAGGAAGTTTGCTTATTACTGATGTATTTGGAGTTAAGAACTTTCTGAAAGACAAGCTGTACTACACTAGATTTTCCTTTCACCCTGGACGAAAGAACCTCTGAATAAGACTAATAACAGAAGCTTTTATTTTTGGAAAACAACACAAAGGGGACTAAAATCTTGATTTTGGAAAGTTAAGGGGCTAGATGGACTTAAAAGAATATTTTCTTTCCTTTATAAAGAATTTATTTAAAAAGATATGAAGTCTTTGAAATTAATTGTAAGCAATTTTCTTGTGGGAACATTTTGTTGATTGGAAAATAAACAGATAAGAGTTTGGCTACACAGAATCAGAGAGAACAAAGAGTTACTCTTAAAGGAGAACAGACCCGGTACTAGCGAATGAATTATATTAGCCAAATTGTTTATATTTACCTGGACAGCGGGGGGGGGAGTATCTTTTATATATATATATTTATACAGTTACGGGGTGGGGGAGATGTAAAAGGAAGGAATAT
>JANHZT010007320.1:13378-24422 GCA_032468215.1 Stegonotus admiraltiensis | reverse complement strand
GTAAAAGAACCTACCACTTCAACTCACCCCTGGAGTGGACGGTCTTTCTTTCCTAAAAGATTGGACTGGGACAGGTCCAACAGAATGTTTGCTAAAAGATATGGAAGTGAAACCTATAGAAGGATATACGCTTTTATCCATTTTGCCAGAAAAAATAAAAGTTGAAAAGAGATGACAGGAATTGGTAGATGGAGAAGAAAGGATTGAAAAGGTATGAAGGGAGGGGCGTTGTGCACCTTTAATTCAACGTCTTTTTTTCATCTCTCGCCTCCAGTTTCCAGTTTTGCACTCTTTTTCTGCACTTCAGGCATTGCAAGGCTAACTCTGAATGGCAGCAGATAGGCATGGATGGACATGTTTTAAAAACGGAGCAGCACAACCAGAACTCCTAAACTTATTTTAGATAATCTTGTGACAGGGTTTGGGAAAGCATTGCAGTTGAGAGAAGGCAGACTCACCGTTCAGCTCTCCTGTTGACTTGTTCCTGCAGGCTGTCCAACAGGTAGACGTAAGAATCCAGGAAATCCAGAAAGCTCTTGGGGCTGATGATGGGCAGGCTGTTGGCCAGGGAGAAGGCGTAGTCGGCTGCCGAGGAATGGATCTGGGATGCAGCCATGGATGTGTTGTGCAGCAGGTCCTTCTGGGCATGCAAGGACAGGGGCTCTGGCAGGCAACACAGGAGAACACCTGAGTTCAGAGAGCTTGAAAAAGTGTGATAAAAGGGGGAGGACCCCCTCTACACCTGAAGCCTCTCCCCTTGCTGGAAGTATGCTAAAAGAGGCCTCAAGCTTCTACACATGTCCACCACATATGGTAATATGATCCTGGGGTCTGATGACCTTTCCAACATGGAGGGGCCATTTCCTGGCCAGTATCTGGTGGGCCGGGTTGGGCTTCAAGCTGTAGCGGCTGTGGTCCCAATGTTTTGCCGGCAGCTAAGGCTGCCCTTCAGAGACAAGGAGGTCAGCACAGGAGTGTGAGCAGACCACTAGTCTGTGGAGAGACAAGCCAGGGTTGCCAGTGAAAGATCAAGACTTCTGCTCTCTGGAGCATGATCCCTAAACCCTGAAGCCTAACGCTGCTCTTGCTTGGGCAAGAACTCTGAGTGCAAAGTAAGGAAATGAGAGGAGAAAGAGCAGCATTCAGAGCATATGCCCTGAAGCCCGGGGGTGTGGGGGTGTGGTGGGGTTTGGAGGCAAAGAAAGTAAAGCTTCCTCTTGGGCTGGCACCAACCTCGGGTAAACCGTATGGCACTCCTGAAGTGGCCCTTCAAGCGCTTGGAGGCCACCTGCAGCAAGGACTCCTGGCTCCAGTTCTGGTAGATCTCCAAGCTGCAGAGCGACTGAGCCAATGCTGTGGCTGTGAGGGGTGGGAGCGCCAAGGACCCAGGAGTTCCCAAGAGCAGGAACACATGCAAGTTGGAACGCACCAACTGGAAAAACCTGCAAGGCCAAGACAGCAGGGGACTCTGAAGAAACTCCTGCCCGTTGCTCTGGCAGAGATGCTTCCCCTCTCCTCCCCCTCTTCCTTACTTCTGCAGCAAGAGGTCCTCCCGCATGTTGCGCTTGATGCCCTGGTTCTCCTGCAGCATGGCCTGGATGATGGCCACGGAATCACCTGGGTTAGAGAGTCCAGGGCAGGTGCCTTCAGTCATCAGCGCCAGGACCTGATGCAAGATGGCCACACTCACTCCCGAATGAACCAGCACCATTACTCGACTCCCCATAATTCCAGCCTGCCAGCTTGCCGACTTCAGTAGTGCCAATGCCTCTGCCTCACTAGCGTTTGCTGGCAGGTTAACGAGCAGAGTGTCTGTGGCACGAGCAACCAGAGCCACCAGGGACTGCCGGCCTGTGCACCGGACAAAAGATACCAGGGCTCCGTGCCTGTCTGGGCCCCAAAGCAGACGGGCCAGCCGTACCACATGCCTCGGTACATCTGAGCACAACAAGAAGTCAGGGGGCAGGCAAGAGCTCAGCTGTGTCTCTAGGGTTTTCCAAAGCTTCTCCTGATAGGGATTGTGAGCATTGGGGCCGTAGAAGTCAGGGCCCAGGTCCTTGCTGAAGACAATATCTGCTGGGGACTCGCCCTGCAGGAGCAGGAGATGAAGCGGCAGCAGCGGGCCAGAGCTGTCCTTCCTGCCTGAGGTACGGCGTTTGACTCGCATGAGAAAAGACCGGTGGGGAGTGGCATGAGACTCGGGCACTCTCACTTGGTTGGCCTTCCCACTGCTTGGCCTCTTTCCCACATCCACTTCTTCGGGTTCTGTTTCTGGGGCCTCGTTTTCTGGTTCTCTCAGGGCAATTTCTCCCCAAGGAGGGGGATCTGGTGGGTCAAGCGCCAGGGCTGCGGCCTGCTCCACAGGATCCCAGGAGTTTGGATAGCCGATCTCACCACTGTACGGGAACTCAGGCTCAGCTTGCAGAGTCGAGAGGAGGTGCTCCTCTCTGGGGTCCTCCTCCCCAACAGAGGCTGTGGTCAGACAGGTGTCGGATGTGCTGCGAAACTGAATAGTGGTGCGTGTGTGAACAGGGGAAGTAAGGGAGGGAACCACCCGCAGGACACAATGCTTGGCGCAGAAGTGAGTGGTGGTGATTTCCAACAGTATCTGCTCACAGAGATCCCGCTGTGGCTTTCCTCGCAGAGGGTCACAGAAGGTGCGCAGGCTCTCATGCATCCAAAGCCGGATGATCAACCGGGTGCTGAGTACTGCAGTGTACCCTGTGCCCACGGCCGGCCTCCCCATAACAGAGATGCGCCTGGGGCTTGACCCCTTGGAACCGTGGTCTTCCAGGGGGGTGCTCAGATGAACCCCTGGGCGGGGCCGCAGCAGAAGCATCCCCTTGATTACCTTCGCAATATCATGCAAGGAGAACTGGAAGAGGCAGCAGGCAGGGGAGGGGCGGAACCTTCTTCTCACTGCTTCATAAGTGTCCAGGGTGGCCTTGACCACTGCGGAGGCCAACTCGTGATGCCGGGTCAGCAGAGGGAATTTCTCCAGCCAGGTTAAAACCGTGCCAGTGTGCATGCTGAGCAAAGACTCCCTGCTCATAGCCGGGAGCACCACTGTGCTGAAAAGCCTGCCAAAACGAGGACAAAGCGGAAGGCTGCCAGTGATTGGGACGGAAAGTGTACCAAAGCAGTTGAAACCTGTGGCTGGGCACTGCTGCAGCTCCAGAGTCTCGGCATGGTAGAACTGTTGGAGGGTGAGGGTCTGGCGCAGAGACTCAATCACAGGGCTGGTGCCTCGAACTGGATCTGAAAAGGAGGTGGAAGACCATGGGATCTGTGCAGCATTTTCCAAGCTCAATCCCCAACCTTAAAACAGGGACGGTGGAGGGGAGGGGAGCTCACCGACAAAAGCCAGGTGCAAATCTTCCATCAAGAAGAGGAAGCGTCCTTTGCTCGCTGCACCCCAAGTGGGCTTGCCAGTGGGGAAGAGGCCTTTCTCCCGCAGGGTGCTCTGAGACCTCCTGTGCAACAGTTGACGCAGGTGCACTGTGCTGAATGCAGGTGTGAGGCACACCCGGTGAAACAAGTAATTGGGCTGCACGAGCATCTCGGCAAAGGTGGATTTTCCACAGCCCGGCTCCCCGACCAGGAGGATGGGCTGGTCTGAGCCCAGTAGCATGTTCAGCACAAAAAGCACCCGTTCATGCTGCAGGGGAGGAAAGTGAGGCCATGGAGACACAGGCTTGTGCTACACATCAGAAAGGGGGAATGGGAACCTCCGGATTCCTCCGTACCTGCGGCAACACTGAGTAGCCCACAGGAAGAGCCTTGAGGTAACTGTGCAGGTAACGGCCATTGAAAGGCCTCAGAGTGCCGTCCTCGGCCAGAGGATAAAGATCAAACGCTGAAACTGCCGCAGGGAGATGGATGGACAAGCTGCTGTTGCGGAGGGCCTGGCGGACAAAGTGGTCAAAGAGAGGCCAATACCTATGCAAAGAGAGAGAGGAGGCTGGCCAGCCTACAGTAAACCATGACCCCGAAAGGCTCCTTTCCCCTCCCTCATTCTTAGCCTCCATCTGCCCCTTGCCTCCAGGGCCTGGGTTTCCCACTTCCTGAACAGCACCCAGCATCCAGTAGGGCCGTCTTCAGGCAAAGGACCGTATGTGTCTCTGCTGAACCAAAAAGTTTCTGCTGCCCAGAATTTCAATTGCATGCCCTTATTTCTGAGCCCCTGTGCGTTGACCCTTTCTTCAAACACCAACAAAAATTGGGAGCCAATTTTGACAAATGACATATTGGCTAAACAACCCTGCCACTGCCACCAGCACCATCCAGGTAGCTACAGGGGGGCCCAGCTTTGCCCGTGCACTGCTCAGAACTGGTCAAGCAAGCGGATGTGTTTTTAGGCTTTCTTGCAAAGTGAAAGGAGACGTGAGGGGAGGACTCTGCCCAAGAATCAGCCAGAAAGGCTGCTCACCAGCAGGCACTGGGCAGATCCCAGAGGTATCAGCTCTATCTTGAATGAAGCCAGAGTCTACACAGAGAGTTGGGAAACCTAGAACTAAGACTGGAATGACCACATGGGGCAGTCCCTCCCCTGTCAAGACTGGTGTGTGCAGTGGTGAAATCAAATTTTTTTTACTACCAGTTCTGTGGGCATGGCTTGGGGGGGCGTGGCAGGGGAAGGATACTGCAAAATTCCCATACCCACCCCACTCTAGGGCCAGCCAGAGGTGGTATTTGCTGGTTCTCCAAATTACTTAAAATTTCTGCTACCTGTTCTGCAGAACCTGTCAGAACCTGCTGGATTTCACCCCTGGGTATGTGGCCTGGGGGTTCTTCTGGATTCTCAGCGACTGCTCCAAGGGCAAGGAGCAGCGGTGGCCAGGAGAGCCTTTGCACAGGCTCACTTTGTGCACCAGTTGCTGCCCTTCATCGATTGGGAGGCCCTTCAGACAGTTACTATGCTGTGGTCACAAGAACATGATGGGCATCTCCCAGTACACCCACGTGTCACCAGTGCTATGCGAACTGCATTGGTTGCCAATTGGCTTCTGGGGTCAGGTCGAGGTGCTGGTCATTGAAAAGTCATTTATGGCAAATGCCTGGATACCTAAGAGACCACCTGTTTCTAGCTGTTTCTGCCCGCCCTGTATGTTGTGGCACTATGGGTACCTTCCATGTCCCCTCTATTACTTCTTGACTCTTATGGGACTAAGGAACGCAGACCTTCTCCACTGCAGCCCCCAACCTCTGGAACAGCATCCCCCCAGAAATACAGATGGTGCCTTCGCTCCCAGAGTTCAGAAAAACACTGAACTTAGACTTAAGAGTAACTGTATTGTCACTTTGCAATACATTAAATAATATCAAGAGTCTGAATGAAGACAATCATTACTCATACCCAAGCATCCTTCAAGCTGACAACATCAACCACCCTGAAGAAACAGACCAAACTGGCCTACAAGAAACCAGATGAAGAATAGAGACATGGCAAGGCAAAGTATTACACAACCACAGTATATAAAAAGACAAAAGGCAAAGCAGGTAACAAAACCTGGCAATGTCCAAGAGCAGAAAAATCGAAGAAAGAGACCGTGGGGCTAATTCTGGCTGCACAAGACCGAGCCTTAAGAAGAAAGCCAAAACTGAGAAGAGAGCAACAGACAGCAAATGCCATCAGTACAAAGAATCATAGATTCCTAGGGCTAAAAGGGAACTTGGTCTTATAGTCCAAGGCAAAGAGTCCTTATAGCATCCCAGACAAATGGATGTCAAATCTTTTCTTGAAAACCTCCAGCAATGGATCACCCACAACTCCAGAAGGCAAGCTTGTTCCATTGCTTGTTCTCACTGTCAGGAAATTCCTCATTCACAGGTTGAATCTCCTTCTGATGAGCTTCCACCCATTGCTTCTTGTCCTGCCCTCAGGTGCTTTGGAGAATAAACTGATGCCTTCTTCCCTGTGACAGCCCTTCACGTATTGGAAGGCTGCTACTGTGGCTCCCCTGAACCTTCTCTTCATTAGGCTAAACAAACCTCATTCTCTTAGCCGTTCATTGTATGATTTCTCCTCCAGACCCCTTATCGTCTTTGTTGCTCTTCTCTGTGCTCTTTCTAGGGTCTCAGCATCTCTTTTGAATCATGGTGACCAGAAGTGGATGCAATATTCCAAGTATGGTTTCACCAGTGCAGTATAAATCAGTACTATGATTTCCCATGATCTTCATGCTACTGTAGCAGCCTACGACTGCGTTGGCTTCTTTGGCAGCTACTACAGCACACTGTGGACTTACGTAAGCAGTGACACCTATATCCCTCTCACAGTTACTATTGTTGAGCCAAGTACCTCCTAATCTATATCTACACATTTGGATTTAAGGCATAAGACCTTATTTTTCTCACCACTGAAGGGCATCTTGTTGGATAGGACCTAGTGCTCAGGTCTGTCAAGATCCTTCTGAATCTTGAGTCTATCTTCCAAAGCGCTGGCAAACCCTTATCTGTTCCCTAATCCTGGGATGTATACCATCTGGTCTCAGAGATCTGAACATGTCCAAAGCAAATAGTGTTCTCTTATAAATTCCTTGCCTATTTTGACCTGCATTCCTGTTCTGTTTCTCACTGTGCTGGTTTTGATAAGTTTGGCTATTTTTTTCCTTTTCTGTAAAGACAAAAGAAGGAATTACGTAGTTCTGCTCTCTCCCTGCTGCCCATCACCTTCTTGCCATCTTCTTCCATTGGTGGACCAATCATTTCCTTGTTGCTCCTTATATATTAAATGAAATCTTTTTTGTTACTTTTGGCATTTGTTACAAGCCTTAGCCTTCCTGACTCTGTCTTGGCAGATTCAGGCTATTTGCTGGTATCCTGCTTTAGTTATTTGCCCCTCTTTCCATTTTTTATACTTGTTCTTTTTGTTCTTCAGTTTGTCAGCGAGCTCTTCATGCAACCATGCAGGTCTCATTTTTCTTTCTCTGTGGTTTTCTTTTTGTTTTGGTCTTCATTATCTCATTTTTTATTTTTCAGGGTATCCCAAACATGCTCTACTGTAGTTTTTCCCTCTTAAGATTTCTATCTATGGAATCATTCCTAACTGCTCTCTTAGCTTGCTGAAGTTGGCTCTTGAGTTCAAGTTTGTTCAGTTACCTGTGCCTGCATTATGGTGAATTCTAGTATAACATGGTCACTCTCCCCCATAATTCCTACAACTTCCACTCCCTCAACAATTTCTTCTCTATTATTAAGAACTAAGATTAGTGTAGCTGACCCTCTAGTTTCCTCCTTCACCTTTTGGGAGATAAGACAGTCAACTAGGCAGTCAGAAACCTGTTCAATCTCCCACTCCCTGCAGAGTTTGTTTCTCAGTTGATGTCAGGGTAGTTAATGTCCCCTATTACCACAGTGGTGGGTTTCCTGTACACTTCAGCTAACTGATTTGCGAAAAGTCAGCCTATTTCCTCTGCTTGCTTGGATGCCCTGTAGTACACACCTATAGCAATGTCATTGCTTTTCTCCCTTATATTCACCCTAATACTTTCAAGGTGGCTTTCATCCTTGGTATTGTGCATTTCTGTAGAGATATAGTAGTTCTTCACATGCATTGCAAACTCCTCCCTCTCTTTGGTTGGGTCTCTTTCTTTTGAACAATTTATAACCTTCTAGCACTATGGCCAGTCATGGTTCCATCCCATCAAGTTTCAGTAATAGCTACAATATCATACTTGCCCACATGCACTAGGACCCCAAGTTCTCCCTGTTTGTCCCCTGCGCAAACCCCAAGTGAGTCGCCAGTCACCACCACACGTCCTTTTCTCTTTGAAGAACTCAGCGGACTACACCTCTTTGTGACAGCTGAGCTACTCTTCTTCCTGTCACTGGAATACTTGATGAAGCCTGTGGGTTTTCTTCCGGGGGTGGGGTGGGGATATGAAATAGACTGTTCCACTCCACTGGCAGGGACGCTCTTCTTGGATTTTTTTTGTCCACTGGGTGACATGTTGCCATCGGTCTTCCTCTGGAGTTTAATTTTTCCTTGTACTTGCTTCTCCCTTGCTGCATTTAGTTTGAATACAGACTTCTGCCTCTCTGAGTTATTCCTCAGTTTCATGCCTAAGACTCAAAGTGGCTAGATATTCTTCTAATCTAAACCTTCCACTTTCTGCTCCAGCAATCTAATCCGTTTGCACTTGGCAGATATAATTTAAGTCCTCCATGGGTGGGAGTGCAAACACAGCACATATCTTGCAGGTCACCATGGTGCTAGCCTCCTCCTTCATGGCATTGTGTATTCGTGCAAATGCAAATATAAATTCTCTTGTAGACTTCCTGCTTTAGAGTTTTAGTTGTAAGAGTCCATTTAATTCACTGAATGAAGTTTGCAGTTTGCAGTGAGTTTCTTTTTGCTCTCCTGGAATCTTCAGTGTTATGCAGATGCTCCCGGCAACTTTAGAAGTGGAACCACCTGGTGAGCTACAGCACGAAGATTGCACAGATTGGCTACAAGCAACGGCAAGACAAAGTAGCAACAATGGTGCATTGAAAGATTGCAAGAAGTAACTGCGGGACCACAAAACAGACAAAGTAGTAGAAAATGAAGACGTTACATTGCTCTGGGGCTTTAAAATTCAAACAGACAAGCATCTCCCACACAACACCCCAGATAGGTGGACAATAATGCCAAATCTAGTCTAAACATCGCACTACATGTGAGGATGCCACAGCGGCTGGTCCTCCTCTCCTGCTTTGTAAACAGCCACATAAGCTGTTGGGAGGTATCATTTGGATTCCATATTCACGGGAAGCTGTTGGCACTCAGGAGTACAGGGAGGTTTGGGGGCCTGAAGTATGGAGGCAGGGCACCTCTGGGGCAGCACCCACATTGTGGAGGGCCACCTGGCCTGTTGGTTCCTTTCTCAAAAGTTGCTCAAAATTGAGCTGTTTCAGAGACCCTTCTCCTGATTTGGCCTGGCCATCTCCCCTCCACTTTTCTCATTTTTTTAAAAAAGTGTCTTTCATTGTTATTATTTTTACTTATGTCTGGCAGGTTTTTGGACTGTACTGCAGATGGTTTAACTATACTATTTCTTCTAAGCAGCCAAGTCTTTTTGGAATTATAGTGGGATAGAAGTGTAATAGATGAGCATGCTATGACCAGGTGGTCAAGGCAAGGCAAGGCAGGGCTCTAGAGAGTCCTTTATTGCTTGAAGTAAATACTCCAACAAACAGCCCTCCAATGACTGGTAAGGGTCCATCCCATGCTACCCTGAAGGCAGCCACCCTCAGTCCCCTAAACAACAGTCTGAATATAACAATGTCCACAGAGCAGGAGCACGCTCACACGGCAATGTCCAGTCCACCCGGCTGAGCGAGCCCATGAGGCAAACTGTAGTCCACAAGGCAAAGGCAAGGCACAAGGCAGTCCTCAAGCCAAGGCTAAGATCCAAGGCAAAAAGTAGAAGGCAGTTCTCAAAACTAGGCAAGGCAAAAGGTAAAAGGTGTGACTCAAAGCTGGGGTCACCTGAGTAGTGCAAATGGGTGTGGAGCCTACAACACAGTCCTTTCAGCAGCTCCAAAAAGGCTCCATACCCATTTGCACCACTCAGGTGACCCTGAGGACACTGACAAACCTCCAAGTGGCCTCAACGACTCTCTAAAAGAATGCAAATGACCAGCTGTCTGCAAGCAGTATAAACCCTTGTCAAACTTTACTTGACTCCATAGTTGCCTGCTGTAACTCTCAGTTTGCCAAACAGCAAGGGCAAATTACTAAGGAGGAAGGGAAGCTCCAGAGTGCAAGAGAGCCTTTTGTTGACGGTAAGCCATTTAGACACCAAGGTCAAGTTATGAAATGTTCAAGCAGCACAGACCATCTTTTCCCAAAACAAAAGAACTGAACCCAATTGGTGAACTATGAACTGTGGGTGGCCCAGAGGGGGAAAAGGGATTTCACCTATGAGAGTTTTTGTGGCAAAGTCTCAGAACTGACTTTGCTTCTGATGTACCTAGATGAATCTTTCAAGAAAGTTACACTCTTGGTAATCTAAAAGAGCTGACAGTTTCTTTGGTTGAATGTGTCAAACGGGACGGGTGACACCTTCCAATCCCCATCGTCCAGTCAGAACTGAAGAAGCTTCGTGGATGAGAAGCGAAACTCCTTCAAAGAAAGACAAGAAAGTCCAGCTGCTTCTTTGGGACAACCAGGACCTGGATGGCAGAGAATCTCCATAGACATTTCTCTGAGCTTGCCTGCACTCCGCTTTCGGTGCCCTCGGATCAGGTGGAAGAGGCAGCTGTTCCTCCTCAGAGGGGATCTGCTGCCTATCAGCATCACTGCATGTCAGCAGCTGATCCTCCCCTGTGTCTGGGAGGGCAGGCAGCTCTCCGTCAGGTCGACCACCTCCCTCAATGCCTGAGGGGCCTGAGAAGGCATTGCCCTCAGCCCTGGCCTCTCCGAACATGCCAAGCGAGACGTGCCATCCCTGTCAGACAGTCCTGGTTCCAACTCCTCCCCCTCCGAACCAGGCTCTGATGGGACCATGACAGAGCACATAAGCTGTGGGAGACCCTTGGCACTTTTGTGCCAAGCCGAGCCACTCGGGGCAGGAGATGAGCAGCCAGGAGCTTGTCCCATTCAGACAGCTTGCCCTCTCTTTGGCTGCATCAGAAAAAAACAGCTCACCACCTGGGTCTTCAACGAGCCACAAAGGGTTTCCAGAGGAATGTGGCCTTCCCAGTCGTGGCTCCTGAACTGCCCCTTCACTCCTTGATGTATAAACATACTTTAAATTGGTCCTCCCTTTAGAAAACCAATACAACTTACTGAAAATAAACTTATTTTTAGCTGCACTGAATTTGTTTTAACAGTGTGCAGAGCAGCTCAGAAACATTTCTGTTGTTTTCATAAAAGGAAGATGATGGAACAAAAATAAAGAGCTGTTGTATCAGCTCAAGTCACCACAACCAGCTCATCCTCAACCCTGTCTGTGGCATCAAATGGCCCATTTCCAAATTTTCCTGCTGAGTGAGTGGATGCCCATGGATGGCCTTGGGGTGGGGCGGGGGGCTGTGCTTATTGCAGATGCATTGATGA
>JANHZT010007318.1:293344-305752 GCA_032468215.1 Stegonotus admiraltiensis | reverse complement strand
AGCGCATGGCAATAAGGCCAAGCACTTATTTCAGGGTTCAAAAAAATATAAGGCAGGGTCTTATTTTTGGGGAAACATGGTATATGACTCTCTGGCCTAGTAGGGATCAGATGCTTTTTTAATCAAAATTTTGTTGCCTTTCCAACATTAATACCCGCAAAGCATATTTAGAAGTTATGGGAACTTAAGTATTATTTTGATCCTTATTTCCAAGATAAGGTCATATTTGCAATAATCCTAGTTTGAAATTTTCATTTTTTTAACCTTTGTATTAATTGACTACACTAAAGTTATTATTAATATAGATCAGCTCATTGCCAATCATCACTCAAGTTAATTCAGGAGGAATCTGGATTATCTAAAATTAAAACATGGCACTATATCCAACTTTTGATTTCACTATGTGGTTCAGACATATTGGCAGCATTTAAGATTGCTGGATTACTCACAGCATTGAAATGTGTCATGGATGACTCCAAATCTACATTGTACATGGACACACACACACACATTTATGTATGTAAACATTTATGACCTTTAAGGAACATCATTAAGGTGAGCATTAGTAATTTATCAGAACTGTTGAATAAAGATTTGGAATATCATATGGATATATATCAATAGGGAGAAATCTTTAAAATATTAATATATTTTTAATGCTCTGAACATGTGATTAATTCAAGTAAACATTTTTTCATGTTGATTGGGTATTTTTCAAAAAAATATTTCAAAAAGTTTAGCTGCCAACTTTGTAATATTGGAATTGCAAAATAATAGAAAGGAAACTTATGCATATGATTTAGATTTGTTCCAATATTACGATTCTGAACGATATTCCAACAGTTTGGATTGGAATGTATCATTATATAAAGAATCGTGGATTTCTCAAATATAAGTATAATGGAAAAATTGTGCAGTCAAAGTTTAGGACTGTGTTTTAAAATTGAGTAATAATGTGTGTGTGGGTATGTGAGTGTGTGTATGTTTTTGTTTTTTCATCTTTCCTTTTTTCTGTTTATTTTTCTTTTTTCCTATATATGAATGCAAATAAAAATGTAAAGAGCCCTTCCTGTAACTGATGAAAAGCCGTTCTCTTGAGAGCTCCAAAGAATGTAAAAATATGGGCTCTGTAATGTCAGTTAATTTTCAAATGTTGAACTATAGCATTGCCAAAGAAATGTGAACACAAAGGGGCCTGCCTCAGCCAATCAAAACAAAAGTGTCAACTGAAGCTAAATGCTGATTCATCACTTCCATTTTGGAGATTAGGGTGCTACAGATGAAGGAGAACAGATCTGTCAGATCTTGTCCTGGTGATCCTTGAACCTGGATTTGAATCCATGTCCCTGCTAAGCCTGTTTTGGAGACTCTGTTAATACAAACCTTATACACTTAATGCAGTTTCATTCATGGCAACCAACACTTCTTAAAGCTTCTATCAATGTAGCAGAAAAAGAAAATGAAGCTAAGTCACAGCAGGCTTACATAATAAAGTTTAGAGATGCTAAAATAGGCTCTGGTTTTACACTGGCCTTGCCTGCTTTGTGCGATGCCTGGAATTCATCAATATGGAGTAAATATACATGTTTGATTACACACACAGCCATTAAAGCCATCTGGCATTAGTGTAGCTCTTCAAGGGAATTCAAAAAGTTTTCCCAGTAACTTGCAGAATGTGAGAAGAAAGTAAATATTTGCAAAATTGTGCCAAAGTATGACAACATATCCACAGAGACATCTGCAGCATGTACCCCCAGTAGAATTAAACCAATGAAATTTAGAAAAGAGAAATCGAGCAAAACCAATGAAACTTGGGGACGTGTGCTTACCATTTGTGTACTAGCAGCATTCCTCCATTCCTGCTCTAAAGATCAGCCTCGATCATTCTAATTACTCCAGAACAACTAAATCTTTATGATGCCTGTTACTGATTTATTTTCTGCTGATTTAATGACTTCTCTTTAATTATTACCACAACTTATTAAATACTATATACTCATCTTTTCCTTTTGATGGAATCTGAGTTATTATGCTAAGACCACTAATTTTTGGGGGGTCAGATTTTTATGAACTTTTAATGATTTTACACGCTTAGTACTTGTGTAAATGTCTGGAATGTAGTGGAGCACAACAGAAAACTGCTTGAACTTCTTGATCCTGCAAGTTATTTCTTGCGTGATAACATCTCTTAAGAGATTTGCAAATTGGTAAGAGAGAAGAAAAATATGCCACACCCTCTTTTTTTCTTCCTTTCTTCCTTCTGGGCACCCTTTTGCCTTTAAGTAGCAAAATAGTCAAACTATATCACCATCACCATCATGATTTATTATTTTCTGTGTACTTTTTCCCTCTCCTTTGTTCTGACTGATCTTCTATTATTTTCTTCCTAAGAACTTGTCAGTTATGTCTTAGCCATGAGGTAAGGTAATTAAAAATAATTCCCCTGGTTTATTGCATTTCAAAGTCAATGTAGCAGTCCCTGAAAGATAGTGGATTATCATTAGAGCTGACAGTTGTCAAATTTTGCTCTTTAGAACTGTACTGTTTTTAAACTTGGGTTTGTCTTCCTCTACTGATATTTTTTGTTGCTGCTATTCTTAACAACGATTACATTTATTTTATACCTAATGATCAAAAGTTTTATGCATTTGACAAGGTGCGAAAAGACAGCCTGGCCTTTAGGACAACAGGGAAGGTGGGGAAATGACACAGGATTCCTCAAAGGCCTAAATATTTCCTCTTAAAAATTGCCCAAGGTGTTTTCTAAAAGCAGTGGCTTTATCAGGTCCTAAAGTATTTGGGACAATCTTTATAAAATCAAACAGTAATAATTGGGGTTTTATTTCTTGCATTTATATAACCTGTTCTCACTGTTCCCCTTTATAGTAAATAATATTTAGAATTATCCTACTATTTTGATATGGTACAGTTGTTTCATTCACTGGTAATCTAATTACCCTCTCCTGTGAAGCTGAATAGATTAAAATGGGGCAATTGTCTCTAAACTGAAGCTGCCTTTCAAGTTTGTGAAGATAACACTTGGGTAGGAGGGAGGCTCCCATGTGCTACAAATAGGAGACTTTTCTCCTGATTGCACCTTGAAAGGCCCTTTATTAAGAGGCCCTTTATTAAGAGGCAATGCCCATGTCACAGAACTAGGATGCTATAAATGAAAGAGAGATGAGGATTTCCTGGATTTTCTGTCCACATAGCAAGGTGCAAATATCCTATTCTTGATTAAAAAACTTGATGGGGATGAATTAAAAAAAAGGAAGTTTGCTGTAATAGCAAAAATATTGGAACCTATTCATATAAATCATTCGTTTTCTTCATAATTTTCTTGAAATGAAACTAGTAGTAGGAAGACTTCTACTTCTTTTATTTTTAATCTAACACATACCCAATATGGGCAGAGTTATTTGAATTCTGAAATGAAATGAATGCAGGTTGACTCCTATTATTAATGGAAGTGTATATATGTATGTCTATTTGTGTATGTATATATGTGTGCACATGTATGTATATGTATGTAGGGGAATGGTTGATATAAATCTACAAGCAGCTTGATGCTATGACATTTCTACTATGTAACCTGATTTTTTTTTTGCTAGAAAGTCGCTTCACAAAATTGTGCTTCTAAGTGCTACTAAATCAGCTTCAGTTATGTGTTTGGCCTGTTAGCCAGAAAGTCTGGATTACAAGTGAACTTAATAGCTCTGAAATTTGTTCTCCCCACAGATTTGGGATACATCTGTTAGAGAAGGCACCAGGGATCTTCTTTGACTGAATGCTAGTGATGACTCCAGCAGGCAATTCTGCTTCTTCATGGCAATAACTCTCTTTCTTCAATCAGTCTCCAGAGAAAAGAAAATGTCAGCACACTGGAGTCTCAGAAAGTGAGTTTTCAATCTTCCAGAAAGACAATTGCATCCACAGAATTACCCTCCTGAGGAGGCCTGCAAGAGTGCAGTGTGATAGACCAGCTGCGCTACTTTGCATAAACTCCAACAACTTTCTCAATTATCAGTCTCAAAAATATATTGTACACAAACATTAATTTTGTCCCCATTTTTATCAGTGCAAATAAACATACGCTAACAACTTATTTTAACTGGCCTTTCCCAGCAAGTCCTCTTCCCGTTACGTATTGGGTACATCAAGAGCAAAACAACAGAATCCCATATAGCAGGTTCTGTGGCTCTTTTGCTTCTTATGCTTCATCTGTAGAATCTACATAATTCTTACATTCCTCTGTCATAATTCATCACTGTCATTCTAACCTACTGGGAGGTGCTAGCACAGAATTAGGAAGCATTAATTCTACTAATGTGGCTTGGACAACCTTCATAACAGAGAATTATTTTCAGATTCTGAAGGATTGGCCCTTCCTATTGCTCTCCACTAGCCAGGATGGCTATAATGTTTTCCTATGTGGGTGGGACATTTGCTAACCAACAGTGACTATATGTGGAGATACATGGCTCAAAATCTCAACTTGATCCCACAGGCAGCTTACAGCCTAGTTTCCTTCTCACTTCTGAAAGCCATCTATGGACCAGTTTCAGAATCATCTATTGATGGAACTGGTGAATGGCATGAGTCCATTATTGTTGTTATTATTTAGATTTGATATATCTGCTCACTCCAGCGGACACTATCTAGCACTAGCACTAGCATTTAGACTTATATACTGCTTCACAGTGCTTTACAGCCCTCTCTACAGAGTCAGCATATTGCCCCCAACAATCTGGGTCCTCCTTTTACCGACCGTGGAAGGATGGAAGGCTAAGTCAACCCTGAGCCGGTGAAATTTGAACTTCCAAACTGCTGGCAGCCAGCAATCAGCAGAAGTAGCACAGAATCTTAGCTAGAGGTTCTCCCGAACGACTGTGAACCCCCAGCAGCCCACCTCTGATTTTCCCCCCTTGCCACAAAAAGGACCTGACATGAGAAGAAGAAGCCTTAGCAGGAACTAGATGCTGTTTGTAAGTACATCTCTTTTGAATGACCAAAGATAGTCATTCAAAAGACTCAGGAGGAGGAAGTGAGGATAATGTGCTAAAATGCTGCTTACAGCAGTGGTTGGAGGTGAAACCAGAGGCCACAAAGAATCTAGATGTTTGTTTGTTTGTTTGTTTGCTTGCTTGTTTGTTAAGCTAATTACTCTGGCTACGGGCTGGCTACTTTAAAATGGAATGTTCCTTTTAAAAGCATAGTATCTGACTGCTTCCAAAAGGACAAGATTTTTATTGTTTCAAAAATGGTGGTGGTTAAACATTCTTTTCTGTTTGTTTGGGTGTCCCAATTCATAAAGGTCCCTTTGTGATATAGGTATATTTGTGCCTTGACAAAAAACAGAAAGCGCATTCAGAGAAATGAAAGGAATTGCTTAATCGGAAATATGGACTGAAATTGAAACACCAAGTTAACTTAGAGGACCAGCAACTGTCGTTTTTTTCCCATGTGTAGAATTAATCAGAAGAACGGAGAATTCTTATTGGCAAAGAGATTTGGGGAAGGAAAGGGAGTTTAGCAAAATGTCCGTCAGTTGTGCCATCATCATAAAATGTGGAGTTTTGGCAACGTCCTCTTCCTTTAGCTTCTTAACTCTTGGGGAAGTCCAGTTCTAATGCAGTATGTTTGGCTCTGAAAGTCAAGCACTGGTATCCCTTCAGCATTTTTATGTCTCTTGTGGTTGTCTCTTTCATGGCTAGCCACCTTTTTTTCATGGCTAGCTGGTATTATTATTGGCACGCTTCACATTCTGGTGTTGTTTCAGACGTTCTTCAAATGTGAAGCACACAAGGCTTTTTATTTCTCTTCGACCTACTAAGATTATTTGAACTCCTTATATGTAAAGCCTCACGTTATGCAAGAAATTAATCATATCGAGGTAAAGTAGCTACTGGGCTTTTGCCAAACACCATAAACATTGGTCAGAATGCAAGCCAGGCATTTACCTATGGATTAATAAAAGCTCTGGATTCAGTTGAGAAAATACAACTTTTCACTAGAAATTATAGAGCTTGCCAGATGTACAGTGTAATATTATCCAAGACACTGTGTTACCTAATATTTCTGATTATCATTTATTTTAGAAACAAGTATTAATCTAGAGGAGTGAATCTTTCATCACCCATGTTTTGTTCTTTCTATAAGCTTACAAAAACATATCTTATTGCTAATATTAGATTGTTTGCTGGCTAATAGTTCAAGTTGATCAGTGATAGCCCCTATGGTTCTTCCACAAAGTGATTTAAATGAAAGATCTCCAAAATCAAAGGGGAAGGGAAGTTGTGGTCTTATGGATATTGTTGGACTAAAACTCCAAACATTTCACCCTGGGTGGGCCGATAGAAGTTGGAATCCAACAGTAGCTGAAAGGCTAGAGGTTCCCTACCTATGATCTTACAGGTATGATCTGTACTTTAGCTCAGGGACCAAAAGAGTTTTTAGTTATGAACCACAAAAGATGAGAAAAGTGAGTGACTTAAGGGATTATGGGAAGAGAGATTTGGCACTAAAGGTATAGACTTTGGATTAAATTATACATTGCTTTCTGTGGGGAAATGGTGCTGCCGCCGCCTGTTTTTAGAACATTTGTTTTCTTCCAATATGTTCTGCTTTGAAAACACAAATATTGCATTGAGTGCTCTTCCAAAATAAATTAAAGTGTGCAGCACTGCCTCTGGAAGATTTTACTATTTGCAAGTGAGGATAGTTCAGGGAAATCTTGTGAGACTTGCGTGGGTATAGTTGATGTGGACATGATCTAATAAAATGCACTATAATTTATATCTTTAGTAATATACTCTCCCCTTTTGTGTATAAATATGAAATAAGGATGTTTAAAATATTTGCACTTGAAAAGGGATGCTTATTTTGTCAGATTTCCAAGATTTCCACAGAGGAAACCTTGGAATTTTTTGTTCGGCAGAGCTGCTCTGCTTCTCTTGACAATTGTGGCTTCTATCTTGGTGCAAAACAGTTGCAGACACCACTGTTTGTGAGGTGGTCTAGCAATCTCACTTGAAGTAATAGGACATATATTTTCAAGTTATTTTAAGCCATAAAGACAGTATGAGCTGTCTCAAGAAGATATAGCATATATGAAGAGCCACAGATTTGTTAACAGAACATAACAGAATAACAGAGTTGGAAGGACCTTGGAGGTCTTCTAGTCCAACCCCCTGATCAACCAGGAGACCCTATACCATTCCAGACAAATGGCCGTCCAGTCTTTTCTTAAAAGGCTCCAGTGATGAAGCATCCACAACTTCTGAAGGCAAGCCATTCCACTGGTTAATTGTTCTCACTGTTAGGAAGTTTCTCCCTAGTTCTGCTTTTTAATAACTATAATAAGAAAGAAAGAATAGAACAACAACAAAAAACCTTCTCTCTTTGAAGTAATCAAAGAGAGAACTTTGCTTTTTGTTCTGTTCTTTTTCTTTTTAATTATACTGCATTTTCAGTTCGCCTGATTTTGATGAAATTCAATAAAAAATTCATTTTGTTGCCTGTTCATTTTGTAAGTGTGCTAAATATGTGCAGATTCCTCTCGCTGAAATCGGTGTGACTGGAAAGCATTTAATGGGGAATGGATCACTTCTTAAAATATATAAAAAGAAGAGGATAGTGGTTCTTTGGAATTAATCATTAGGAACATTTTCTTCAACAAAGAGAAAAGCCTATGAAGCTGCAGTATACTGAACCAGACCATTTTTAACAGAACTGGCAGAAACTCAGATTCCATGACAAAAAAATTCCCAGCCCAACTGATAAAACACTAGAGTTTGAAGCTAGGATTGTCAGGGCATAAGCCAGTTGCTGTATACTGACTGGCAGCCCTATTGTCAAATTGTAACAAGTGGCAAACCTTCAGAGGAGTGGCAAACCTTCAGAGGCCACCAGATGGCAGCAAACAGAAAGAAAAAAGGTTCTTTTTGCTGCCATCTGTTGGTCATCTGCACTTTTGGGACAAAATGTGGAAACTCTAAATGAAATACTGCCTGCTGTCCAGAATGAAATGCCCCCTGATATCCATGTCTCCCACCTGCATAGCATTTGGGAAAGCCCTGAAGATCTGGGTCTTCTCCCAGACCTCGGTCTAAGATAATTGGGGCCCGTTGTTGGCTACGTTTGGAGGTGTGGCTGCTGTTAGCCAGACTTGTCAATACATCTCCATAGTAAGTATTGTCACCCATAAGAGGCTGCCAAAGTGTACGCTTGATGCTTGCACATATTTAATGGTTCTTAAAACATGAAATAAATCATTTTTATTCTCTGCCTCAAATTTCTTGCATATTGCCAATATTTATTTTAATAGATCTAAAACGGCTAGTAAAATTTAATCATTGGTGAAAAAGAACCTTCTCTAAAACATTCTAAATCAAGGGTGTTTTCAAGGCAGCCAGTGCATTTGGTCCAAAAATGGTAATAACACCATAACTGAATGTATGATTCTTCTGCTGTTGTTGAACAATTATATTCTACCTGCAACTCTTCAAAAGTTTTAAAAGTATTTTTTATGATTAGTTGATTCCAAATAAAAATCCCATTTTCAGCTTGTTATTTTAAAACCCCCAAACAAACGTCACCTCACAAACCCTCCTTTCCTGAAACAAAGATTATCCCAAAGTTTCAATTTCTTATGAGAACATGGATCAAATTTAATTTCTTCCTGATATATGTGATCATTTTCAGTGCTGGATATATAATAGAGTTCATATTATTTTTAAAAGCAAGCACATTCTATCTTTTGGGGGGATCCAAATGGTGCAACTGTTCAATGGGCCTATAATGGTACATAGTTAATGAATATAGTATAGATATGCTCCATAGTAAAAGGGAAAATCAGGAAAAATAAATCCCCATTTTTTTCTAGGAAGTTACAGCTAGCCATGTTTGACCATTCCAGAAAATTTAAGTATTAATAAAACAACTTGTTTAAAACATGTAAGTGGAATTAACATAGACATTTATCTTAAAATATATACCAATCTTGAGCTAATATACATTTTCACATTTATTTTTCCCTATAGGTTTATAGCTATTTTCAACCTCTATTAAATGTCACCATTAATCTGCATTCTACATTTTGAAATAGAAGTATAGAAATATAGAAAACTGATGGCAGAAAAGGACTCAGTGGTCCATCAAGTCTGCTCTTTGAGTTTTTGCCATTTATTTGTTTGTTTGTTTATTAATTAATTAATTAATTAATTATAACTTTTCAGTTTTATTTTGATTTATTTATTTAATTAATTTTCATCGGATGAAATGTTCAGACTTATCAAAAAGAGTATTTTCCTGCCAACCATTTCCCTCCAAAATTTCATAGAATCTGAATAAAAGTTAATGTCCCATTTTTTTTTAATATTACCATAGAAACCTTGTTGGTGATTGCCAAAATCTACCATTTTTTCTAATTTATTATAAACTGAAAATGTTTACCATAAGGAAAACTTAGCATATCATTTACAATCTAGGTTTTGATAATAGTTAAAAACGCCTAAAATATCATTTACATGCAGAAACAACTTGTTTTCGGTTTCTCCTATCTGTATACCTTAAAAAACATTGAATTGTTTAATTGTACAAGCCAAAGATAACATGAAATGAAATACAAGAGGAGATAAAGCATGTCCTAGATGAGTTTCCTGATATATCACTCAGAGGAGTAATAATTACATTAATAGTTACTGAAGTGAAAGAACTGGAATAATATAAATTAGTAAAAAAGATAAAGTTTAATGGAAATCCATTTTATAATTTGTTCCAAAATCTTAACTTGTATATCACATCAAAGGCATATTCTGCATCTGACGAAGCCACTATAAGCCATTTCATAATGCTTAAGACTGTATTGCAAAAATTTCTACCAGTCATTTGATATTATCAGAACTTGGCGTCCTTTCAATAAAACCAGATTGTGCAGGATAAATTATTAATGATAATACTGCTGCAATTTTTGTGCCAGAGTTGCACTCAGTATTTTTGCATTTACATTTAACAGAGATATTGGGTGTTAACTTGCACGGTTTATTGGATTCCTTCCTGTTTTTTTTTAAACAAAAACAAAAAACCCAGTATGAAGCTCTTAGAAGAATGAAATGGTCCCTTAAAAAAACAAAACTTTATGTCAGACTGTTTGAGAGACAGTTGAGCTTTTTATTCTGTCCTATAAGTAATACTTCTGGCCTTAGGGCTTTTCCCAATTTCAAAAAACCAGTGGTGTCCAATATCTCCTGTGATATTAAAAGTATATCTAAATCCATTGAATGAATATGAGAAATCTTAAGATGTAAAGTTCCTAACACTTTCCCACAAACTTCTGCTACTAAGACAGGACTGTTTTCCTTTTAACCTAATTCTATCCCTACGTGTTTCTTAATTTATCTGCCATTCATGTTATTTGTATTCCCAAGCAAGGAAATTAGGAGCGATGCTTATTCGTTGGGTTTATATGTTGTCTAGCTAAACAGCATGAATTTCAGAAAATTCCAGTGAACATGACCAAGAATCAACCACTGTTGATTGGAAGCAAGCAGAATAATTGAAGAATGGCAAGTTTCATACATTTCAGATGGCACAGAAGCAACAAGTCAAGACAGGATATAAGCACAGTGTGAATAGGTCCTAAATCAGCTTGACTCTGGCCCATTTGCAAAGAAAATATGGGTTGATGAATCGGAAAGACATCACAAAACAACTGTAAAAATGCCAAGGAGCTGAGAGGAAGATTTTAGAATTTACTTATGTACATTGGGTCAGTCCCAACACAATCACTGGAAGGAAGAGTATATTATCTAAATACTAAAATTCAGATGGTGGAATTTAATGTCTTCTACTAAAATACTGGCAAAAGTTAAAATCAGAGCCATATTTTAATATTACGAGGGGGAAAAAAGGATACTCTTCTATAAAGCAGACATCTGCTCTAAAGTACTTTTCAAAATATTTGATTGCATTTCATTTTTACTTATTTTTTATGATTCAACCTGAAAACATCCTGGTCAAATTGTGGAACAAGAGCAATCCAAGCAACAGTTATTAATGAAGGGGCAAAGAGGATGTTTGACACACAGATTTATCTTCAGAAAATCATCAAGAACTCTGTAATTTGCAAATCTGAATTTAATGTAATTAACACAGTTTGAATTCATGCTGACCTCATAATATCTGATATAACTCTAGATGCATACTCACTTCCATGCAGTCTGAGAAAATATTTTAGATTGTAATCTACCAATAAAGAGAGAAAGAAGTCTGTGACTGGATATTAATAAATCCATGGGCTTAGAAGTTGAATGGGTAATTATTTGCTAGTGCATTGATTTCTCAGCTCGTTATTTCCCAGCTCATTTTTGCTTTATTATCTTTTAAACTTAGAATCTTACAGCTTGTAGCTGTAAATTTTGGATTAGTTTTATATTTTTATTGAATGTACTAAAGTTGTAATTTCAAATAGTTATTTAAGATAATTATGAAATGGTTTTTATTGTGATCTTTATTTTATATTATAGCCTCTTAATCTGATTTTACTACAACAAAACTGTTGTATCATATTGTAATCAGAGTTGCTACATAGTTAGGAGTGGGTTTTTTTTTTAACCTTGACTTTTCAGCAGTTTTTCAAGATTTATAAATCACAGTTTACCTTTCAAACTAAATTGAACCTTTAAGGTGGCTTTTAAAGGCAATTGATGTGTGATATTTGCTAAATGTGCTTTAAGGAATGCAGGTGAATAAGTCACTCAGCAACTCTGAGGGATGGATCAGAGAAGTGGTGGTTCACTAGGGCAGGAATGGAGGATCAGTGTGAGCTGCCAGATATTGCACTTGATTCAGCCTCCATGAAAATAGTCATAGGAATTCTAGTGTAAAACCATCTAAAGGGACACAAGCCGGGGTGAAATCCAGCAGGTTCTGACAGGTTCTGGAGAAATGGTAGTGGAAATTTTGAGTAGTTTGGAGAACCTGCAAATACCACCTCTGGCTGGCCCTGCCCCCATCTATTCTCTGACTCCTGAATCCCAGCAGATTGGGAGGAAATGGAGATTTTGCAGTTACCTTCCCCTAGAGTGGGGTGGGAATGGAGATTTTGCAGGATCCTTCCCCTGCCATGCCTACCAAGCCACGCCCACCAAGTCACACGACGCCCACCAAGCCATGCCCACAGAACCGGTAGTAAAAAAAAATTGGATTTCACCACTGGACACAAGCTTAGATTAATCCAGTGATCTTTATAGATGGGGGTGGCCAACATTAGCCAAAGCTACATTGGGTCAGTCTTGGTTAATAAGTGGAAGGATCACTAGAAAATTCTAGGTATTTATTTATTTATTTATTTATTTATTTATTTATTTATTTATTTATTTATTTATTAGTTCGATTTATATGCCGCCC
>JANHZT010007318.1:280609-293244 GCA_032468215.1 Stegonotus admiraltiensis | reverse complement strand
TTTTACCTACCTCGAAAGGATGGAAGGCTGAGTCAACCTTGAGCCTGGTGAGATTTGAACTTGCAGTAATTGCAGGCTGCTGGCAGCTAAGTGCTACTTTAACAGCACTTAGTCCGTTGCGCGACCAAGGCTCCAGTTTGTAGACTGGAGTTTGTAGACAGAACTGGGAAACAAAAGCAAACAAATAAGGAACTAGACATTTTATTATACCAAGGAAGCTTCATGGATAAACCAATTAAGTCACCAGGAGTTGAATCTGGCTCAACAATTATTTTAGTTGTTAACAGTATTACTTGGGGTTGTGTCTGCAATACAAAGTTGTAGTATAACTTTTTCAATATAGATAGATGATAGATAGATAGATGATAGATAGATAGATAGATAGATAGATAGATATATTACATTCTTATCAGAGGGTCACTAATGGTCACTAGGGAAGACTATTAAAGCCATGCAGTGCTCCCATATTAAAAGTATGCAAAAAAGTTGAGTTTTTGTTTTCTTGTAGGAATAACATTAGAACATGAGACAACCCTAAATTACCAAAAAAAAAAAAAGCTATATCTCAAAAATGCTTTATGTAAGAAAAGTAAAGCAATCATAAAATCACCATAAGGTCATATTGTTCCATCCTTTGATCAGTGCAGGATCCACTCAGATCCTGCAACTGGCAGAGCTACTTGGTCATCTGTTAGCATCTCTAACAAATGAGAATCCATCATGTCCTCTGGCAGTTTATCAAGTTCCTCCTGATGATGGAGATCCTTCATAGTAGTTTTAACCTGTTACTTCTTTGAGACAAAAGAAAATAAGTCTCTCTTTTGCATGTCAATTCTTCAGATGTTTGAATATTGCTATCACATTCCCTTTAAAGACTCTCAAGGGCTTAATAGTAAAAAACAGTGTATGCTCAAGAAAATAAGGAACTCATGGACATGTGAATAATATATGATTATTAGTAATCCATCTAATGGCAAACTTGACTTTATTAGACAATGGACTAACTAATTAACCCATTACCACATTTTGTTTTAAACAAGAAGCTTTATTAAACTTAAAAAGATAAAAATATACAAAATATTCACAATCATAAAATTACAAAAACACTACAAAACACAACAAACAAACTGAATATATATATATATGTATATATATGTTTATAGAAAGTAACTTATTACCTCATTTGTCTTATTGACGGTGCCTCTTTATTACTTTTGATTTCTTACCAATTTTTCCCTTTACTCTCTTTTCTATTGGCTTATCCACTCATACCTTGTAATATTCATTTTCTTTTGGCTTATCCACTCATACCTCATCTATTCCATACCTTGTAATATTTTGAATCTACCTTATCTTTTAGTTCCAATGTTAATTTGTCCATTTCTGCACATTACCACTTATTAGTCATGTTTTCAGAATGCCCTGTAGGGTGTATACAATGCAATAAACTACCATTTACAATGTCACTTGATAATAACTGCACCTTTTAGGCTGCATCTACACAACATAGCCCTGAAACAATCTGATTTAAGGGAAGTGACAAAGAAAATATCTTCTAAAACCATCTTAGTTTAAAAAGGACGACTGTAGTAAGCAAAGGTGTTGTGGGGAAATGAGATGAATGTATGCTGGTTTTTTGTTATTACAGCTTTCAAAGTTGTCAAAAGCTTCTCTGGAAATTCCACTTCCTTCCCACTCTTGGTCTTGGTCAGGGAAACCAAAGTGAAAAGCAGAATACCCTTTTGGATGAAATCCAATTGTATTATGGGAATTCCCAAAAAGGAACCACGGTGTTCTTTTGTTTGGGCTTTTCTTCTAGTCGTTAAGCCAGATTTGAATTAGAATAATTTAGTAGAAATTACTACAGTGTTTTTTTTTCTACAGTACAAAAGAAATAATGAAATATTTACATAAAGTTAAAAAAAGCTGTGAGTATTAGATAGTTGGGCAATATTTTGAAAGGGCTGGCCAGACAAGCAGTTTTTGGGAACCTGTCCTTATTCCCACCACCTACTCTGACACAAAATCTAGGAAGTCTGTTTGTCTTCTGCTGCCAGTTATTTATTTATTTATTTATTTATTTATTATTTAAATTTGTATACCGCCCTTCTCCCAACGGGACTCAGGGGGGTGAACAGCCAGATAAATACATATAATACAAAAATTAAAACTATATTAAAAGTGTTAAATAGTTTGGCCCAAAAATTTAAGAACCCACAAAAACAGATTTAAAACCCCAATTAAGACACTTCAAAAAAGGATTAGGCCAAATCGGCTAAGCGGAACAGATGTGTTTTTAGGGCCCGGCGGAAGGCCCGGAGGTCCGGGATCGTGCGTATATCTCAAGGGCTGTCTGTGTAGCCCAAATTCAGCACCCCCTGCCACTTGAGATTGAGAGGGCTAGGATGACACTGATTAACTGTAGGACTTGGAAAGGGGAGACCTTGGTGCAGGGGTGAAATCTACTTACCTTCCTTACTGGTTCGAAAGCGCACAGGCCATGCACTTGCTTTGCTCGCTTTCCCTTTGGTCAGGGAAAGAACAGCAGATGGGAGATTTCTGCTGCTTCTCCCAAATTAGCTGCTGATTGTTCAGAGACTGCAGAAGTGGAAACCACCTTGCCATAAGACAGAGAGAAAAGCTAATTACCAGTTACCCAAAATGATTTAAGCAAACTTCTTCCTATCATCAAAGCTTATTAAAGAAATAACAGAAAAGTTCTCCCTCTTTTTCTGTGTATGTGTGTTAAAAGAAATGAACCACTTATAACCTGTCATATAATAAACACATTTATGATACATTTGGAATTCTAAATGCATGCTGGAAGGGTTAGGGTTAGAGTTTTTCTCACAAATGGCTGCTTTGCTTAGTATAGCAAGTGACAAAGCACTTATTTATAAAAAGTCTGTCTAATACTTCTTCTAGTCTCCCAAAATTGTCACTATTTCCAGCTTGTCTTTGTTTTGGAACAGATGGGGATACATTCAAATCCCTGGGCTACCATTTTTATCTTCAAATAACATCAGTGAACCCCATCAATGTGAGATTCAAGGGTAATTTTGAAAATAAGGGTGAAGGTAAAGGGTAATGATTTATTTTTTAACTTGATAGCTTCTTAATTAACATTTTTTTAGTTAAAAGAATGAAAAAAAGTAATTAGATTGGTAGAAATCCTATAGATTTCTGAAAGAGGTGCCTATACTGCATAATGTACAACAGGCATATGAAAAATTAGAATGCTGATTTAAGAAGAAATGTGTTGTGTATTTGCACTTGTCAGAACAAAACCCCATTATTTAGCACAAGTTGAATGTACAGTAGATTCAAAATTCTGCTCTTTTCATGTGACGTATGAATCCTACTAAGTCTACTTATAGCAGTTACTTGACTGGAAGGACAAATGAGATCAGAAGTAGATTCCAAGTCATTGGCAGGGCTCCCACATCCAATGAGGCAGTGAACCTCTGTTCTTGGTCAATTCTGTCAATGATGAGTTGGGAAGCTCTTTTCAGCAATAATCAGCTGATACATCACCTTGTAACCAAGTCGTTTTTAATTTTCTTCATTTTAGCCAAGCATCATTGAAATTCAAGTCAATTTGTAATTTCATTAGAGTACAGAAAAGGCCTGAGGTCTATTCCTGGCAAAATGTATAAAAAGGAGGGGTGGAAATGGACTATCCGAGTAATTCTGGCAAAATTTCACAAAAGATGTTAAACCTCTAATTAATTTCATGTTTCAAGCAAGAATTAATGTGGCCTGCAATTTAAGCTGAAAGTGTCTTGCCAAGAAGTGCATTTTGTCATACCTTCCCCTCCAGGAAAAGCTCTTTACAACCTTTGTGGCAAGATATCTTGCCAACTAATGAGTAGCTTTGAAGAAACATTCACAGACCATTTGCTTTGATGACATTTGAAGTTCTCTTCTCCCCCTTCCCAGCCATACAGACTTCATTTTTTCCCTTCCATTCCAAAGTCTCCTAAAGCTGTGATGTCCAGGCTGCAAAACCATTGGAAAACTAATCAATACCATAAGATCTGTCAGTTTTCAGTGAAAAGAAGATCACATCTTTTAACTCTTGACTTAGTGTACACATTTTTAAGTTAAACCTTATGAAGGGAGCTGAATGAATGATGCTTGCCTATATCCACAGGCACACAAGTGTGACAAAGATTTCCTTCTGTGCATTAACTTCAAAAGCTCCTGACAATCTGTGTTGGTTAGCCTTCCATAAAACTAAAATTATACGGCCATCATCCATAATCTATTGATTGATTGCATCTGTCAGAATGTCACAAATAATGAATGTGTACCACAGTTATTCTGTGAAATTCATGATACTTACTGTACAAAATATAAAGACTACATGTTCATTTAAACCACAGTAAAATCTTACAGATATCAAATAGGCATCGTCTTCTAGAACTTTCCCAATTGGATCCATACTGCTGTTGTCCTATGAGGCTCAACTGATTGATCTAGCAGCCAATCCTCATTTAGGATATTATCTGGGCACAATGTCAGAAAGAGGAGCATATGGGTTTAGATGAAATGAACTCGGCACTGTGTCTAGATCAGTTGATCAGGAAACTGAGAAGAGGCCAAACAAGTACCAGATATTTCATCTTGGATCAGTCTTCATCACCAAATGTATGTCCATTTTATTACTGATGTAACTTGATCTTTTCCTTGTCCTTCAGTCCATTACTGTCTTGCTCAAAAATGAGCATGGCATTGCTTTGCAGGATCAGCAAACACTACAGTAAATGATAAAGCAAATTCCGCACACCTTCACTTTTTTTTTCTTTTTAAGATTTTGTTGCAAGATTCCTCCAATGCCAGATAAAGTAAAGGAATAATTTATCTTTAGGAACCAAATCTATCTCACAGGAAATTAAGCAATTACTGATAAGTTTAATGGAAAATCCATTGCTGTTTCAGATTGACCAACCTCCAACTATCAAATATATGATACGTATGATGTGATATTATATTACTTCTTAGAACAACGAACTTTTTTTTTACAGCTCTCGACATCTATCAATATGCTGGAAATGCACAAATTGTGTGCATGCCTAGGGACAGATGCACAAATAGCACTAAATTTAGATTTGTTAAATATTCTGCTTCGCATCTATCAACTCAGAAATCCTTATAAAATTCCCTTGGAAGTTAAGGTGACAGTAGAAAGAGAGGCTGATATACACTGGCTTTCATAACAACAATTAATCACATTAATTTATTGTTTTTGTCTCTAACTTGGCTCTCACCTCATAAGACTGTGAATGTGTAGGAAGAGGAAAAGTCTGAAGAAAAAAGATGATTAAAAAAATCAACATTCTTTCCCTATTGGGGTATGTTTTCCATATTTGTTCAATCCACCAGATGCCATTAATCAAGGACTAGGTTCAGTGTGGTTCGGCAGAGGAATTACGTGACTCAGTTAGAAGTTGTTGCTATGGACCATCAAATCAATCCTGCCTCATAATGATTGCAGGAACAAGTCCGCACAATTTTCTTGGCAACATATTCAGAAGTGGTTTGCCAGTACCTTCTTCCTAGGGCTGAGGGATTGACTGTCCCAAAGTTCTCCAGCTGGCCTAAGACTGGACTAGAACTCTTGACTTTAATTCATTGCCTTTCAGTACTTTACCAAATGAGCCAAATGAGTAAACAATAATTATTTTTAAATAATTATTTATTGCATTTATATAGAACTTATGCTCTGGAAGCTCAAGATGTCAGGCACGTGGACTTCCCTAATTCTCTCCTTAGGGTAGCAATCTATGATGTAACCTGATTGGCACAAAGTCATCCTGTGGACTTCATAAATTTACATCTTCCAAGTCCACAATAGGTTCTAAAGCAGTTTGTACAGGTTTTTATTGTTTAAAATCAAGTTTTATAGGCTACAGAGAAATCAATGTAAAACAAGATGTCAGCATAGCTAGAACTAAGCACGTATTTATTTATATTTGGAAATTTGGAAATACTATCGTAATACTAACAGAACCATATATAATATAAACCATATAATATCTGGCCATAACAGAGCAGCCTGTGATCTAGGTGACCTGATCAGAGATTATTTCACGATGATGAGTTATACTATACTGTGGTTTTTTTCAGTGAGTCTTTAATCTGGATGATTAACATTTTCAAAACCTCTTCTCGTTCCACATTTTTGAACTTTTGTTTTAGTTTAGATCTGATTTGGAATTAGCACCCTGTTAAATACTGTCAGAAGCAACAACAGGGTTCTCCAAATGTTGAGAGTTACAACTCTCTTAACTACTATCAATTCATTGTGCTATCAAGTGTTTACTATAGATCACAACTTTTTGGAAAATAGCAGGGTGGCCTCTACCTACAATAGAAGTACTTTGGAACAAAACCCCTTCATACAGAGGGTTATCATGTCTGAAAGAGAATACCTGGCCACTTTATGACACAACAAAGCTGACTACGAAACTTCTGTGGTAGTAGAGCTCAGATTGCGTTTACGTTACTTTTGTTCTTCTATCAATAAGTCCCCCCCCCCACACACACACACTTTGTATGTAAGTAGAAAAGTCACACAGGCAAGCAAACAGAGTTGTTCCCACTCAGTTCAACTGTGCATTTGTTCTGCAAATATCTCAAGCCTGTGAGAGCCAAACGAATGTAGCTGATCTGTCACCGGTTGTTTGACCCTAAATATCACAGAGATGAGAATGTGGCCTTGCAAATTCCATTTGATTGTAACATTTCTCTCCTTTAATCAATGTTAAAATCTTTAGGGTGGATTTCTCATTTGTGAGACTTTGTATAATGCATCTCAACCATATACCCCATCTAATTTAATAAGGCACAAGCTAAGGAAGTACTTAAGTTACTTATCAAGGGTTTCAGATGACACATTATTATTGTACTCAAAAGTCAATATTTGCTAATCATGTTAGTACAGGAACTCTTCCAGGTCTACAATTCTCAGAGTGCAAAGACATTTAAGATTAATTAAACCTATTTCTTCTCTCATTCCCCTGTGCACAAAACTCCTTACCTTCCCCCTGCCCCTCCATTGGAATGGACAAATCAATGTCACCATCACAGAATCCTCCATAGCTGACAGCTTCATACAGAAGAGCTATTGAAGTTCTTAACTCTTATTTTAACAGACAGTGGTCTAGTCATTTAATGCTGGCATATTGGAAATGCTAGACATTCTGCCATTGCTGTTAAAGCTAATGAAAAATCAGCCTGTCTCAGATTCCGTTCTATTGCATCTCACTTCAGAATCAGTCTGATAATAAGATGCTATGGGGAGGGAGGGTGTTATAATTTAGTTTTGCCTGCCCATGGTTATTTAGAATAGAATAATAGAATAGAATAGAATAATAACAGAGTTGGATGAGATCTTGGGGGTCTTCTAGTCCAACCTCCTGCTCAGGCAGGAAACCCTATACCCGTGATGGCATGCACAAACACCAGCTGGCCGGCACTCGTGTGTACTGAAACCCAGAAGAGAGCAGCTGGCCAGTGCACATGCTTGCTGGACCAGCTGTCTGGCGCACATGCGCGCAATGGAACCCAGAAGTGCAGTTTGCTGCCATGCGCATGCACACCAGCCAGCTGCTTTCTTCTGAGTTCCTATGCTCTGGTGTGTGTGTACTCCAGTTTCGGCACTCAGTGCCAAAAAGGTTGCCCATCTCTGCCCTATACCATTTCAGATAAATGGTTGTCCAATCTCTTCTTAAAAACCTCCAATGTTGGAGCACCCACAACTTCTGGAGGCAAGCTGTTCCACTGATTAATTGTTCTAACTCTCAGGAAATTTCTCCTTAGTTCTACGTTGCTTTTCTCCTCAATTGGTTTCCACCCATTGCTTCTTGTCCTGTCTTCAGGTGCTTTGGAGAGTAGATTGACATCCACTTCTTTGTGGCAGCCCCTTAGCTATTGGAACACTGCTATCACGTCACTCCTAGTCCTTCTTTTCATTAAACTAGACATTCTTTTCATTGGACTAGACATTTCCCTGGTTTAAACATGGTTGGCCACAATCTTTTCTACAGGAGAAGAGGCTGACAATTTCACAATTTATTTTATACAATGTCAGAGGGACACCTGAGGTTTTTGATAGATATCCCCTTTTAATGACTCCAAGCTGTTGATAAATTTGGTGTTCATAAAGTAAAAGATGAATTGTGCTTCCAAAAGCCATACACAGAGGTGGCCACCTCCTTCTTCCTCCTTCCTCCTCTAGGCTGTCAGCATGCTCCAGCCAGGATTTTCAACACTTCTGCATTTTGGTGTCTTAAGAGTCCTGAGAGCAGATCCAAATGGTGACAGGGCTGTGGAAAATTTGATACGAACCTCATGCTCATGCCTGGATGTTAAATAAGAATTAATTGGAGATGTTCTGTTTTATTTTAGGATAAGCTGAATTTGCAGATGGGTATTTCTCCCCCTCCCTCTTGTTTGCAGGGGCAAGCTTTTCTTTTCCTCCTCTCCTTGCATTTTTCAGTGGACACTGCAAATGGAAATTGATGAATACAGCAAACAAAATTCTATTTTTGTATCATTACGCTTAAGGAAGTAGTTCAAATCTTACTAACAATAAAAGTCAAACAGCTACTTTTTTGTGAAGCTTCTGGTAAAATTAATGAGGTGCAGTACCAGATCCAGTGGTGGGATTCAAAAATTTTTGCTACTGGTTCTCTGGGTGTGATTTGGTGGGCGTGGCATGGCTTGGTGGGTGTGGCAAGGGAAGGATACTGTAAAATCTCCATTCCCTCCCCACTCCAGGGAAAGGTTACTGCAAAATCCTCATTTCCCCCCGATCAGCTGGGACTCAGGAGGCAGGGAATAGATGGGGGCGGGGCCAGTCAGAGGTGGTATTTACCGGTTCTCGGAACTACTCAAAATTTCTGCTACCGGTTCTCTAGAACTGGTCAGAACCTGCTGAATAGCACATCTGACCAGATCCCAGAAAATAGACAAGCTGAGAGTTCTTGTTAAAAGCTCTCATGGATATGTTGTGCTATTGTTTCTTACCCTTGATTGCTGTTGGCGGATGGACTGTCGTTAGTGTTTTGCCTTACAGCCATGTCTGGTAAAAATCTGTGATTGGATAGAAGAAGTTGAATGACTCAGAATGGCCAAGGGATGTATTTGAATCCCAACTAAAGGCTGGAGGATATCTTGAGATCTTTTCTGGAATGTGTGGAATAGGAAAAATGACAAAGCTGGACAGACACACTTGGTTCCCCTTGATTAAAGGAACATTTGAATGTTAGCTTGACTTGACTTGTGACTTTGTGCTAACTTGAATTGACTCTGTCTTTCTCCCTTTTAATTTAGCTTTACCTTTTCCTTTGTGGATTATTATAATTCACATTGTAATATCAGTTAAGCTAAAAGGACTGCATATAGAGTATCTGTAGTTTAAAGTAAAGCATTAGCAGGTGCATTTCCTGATGGATGTAATAGCTTTTCACATTTGAGCCTATGTTGGCATAAATAATTATGGATAAATATTTAATATCTGCAATTTGAAAAGCCTCTTTGATCATATCCATAGGCATATTTTTTTTTAAAAAAAACTGGCAAGTTGAAATGTTTTGAAGGACATAATAATTCAGTGTGAAGGTTAGAAACCTAAATGTCATAGGGTCACTTAAATCTGTATTTCTGATTCGGATATATACTTTTTGAGAGTTGATAATGCTCTAGGATAGGGAGTCTAGTTCCAGACAGATAGTTTGGATTCCAGCTCCCATAATCCATTATCTTTACTCATACTGGTTGGAGTCCAAAACCTCTGCCGTTCATAGAGAAGGGGTGTCAAACTCAAGGCCAGGGGGGCTGGATGAAGCCTGCTGGGTGCTTAGATCTGGCCTGTGGGGCCACCCTGGAAAGAGTGAAGGTCAGCCCGTGGTTCTTCTGCTAGAGAAAACGGGCTCCTGAGCTTTGTTTTTGGCTGGGACGGCCTCCTACAACCCTCTGTCAGTCAAAATGGAGCTCAGGAGGGCCGCATTTCTGTGGAGGTGGGGGGGAGGTTGGACTAGAAAACCTCCAAATGCCCTTCCCAAATCCCTTCCAGTCCTATAATTCTGTGATATTAACAATGAAAACCTGACTATCACATCTGAGTTTCAAAGTTCACGGTGATTACTAGATGACAGTAAAATTGACCAATAGTGAATCATGAGTTCATTTAATAACTGCCACAAAAAAGGCCATAAATCATATCAGTCACATAGCTGATCCACTTTATGACCATGATGACGTATGACTGTAATTGGCAGGCTCCATTATGGTCATAATTTGAGGACTACCCGTAGGCCTATTAAACTCTAATACAGTAATATTTTTCATGCTTTTTTTGGCATGCTGAAGGGCTTTCTTTATTGTATAGAAAGAGTAAGGTTAATGCATTCCTCTGCTTCAATTCTTTATTTTTAAAACAGACATCCTAGTTTCTGATAGATTCAAGTATGCTTAGAGGAAAAGGAAGTCTGTTACAACTTAGACAAAAAAAAAAGATATTGCCAAAATGTAAAGCAGTTTTCCACAGCCCAATGCATTTAAAATTAGCTGAATTTATTCTTCCAACATTTTTATTCTTGGCTGGTCAGATTTCTGCAACTGGCATGCTCAACATATTGTGAGAACTCTAGGATGGGAATGGCTGCCTTAAAGATGAATTGATTTGTCATAGTATGCATGTTTATGCCACAACATATCTATTATTTTCTAAAAGGTCATGATACTTTTTACTGGGTTTTAATTCATGTGCTGATGGGTAGGTACGGCACAATTCTAGACATCCCTTTCTAAGTACCACTGCATTTTATGCTGCTTGATAAATGAATGCAGAAATTCAGAAAATTGCAATTGCAAAGAACTTGGACTTCATGGTTCGTAATTTTGATGTATAATTGCATTCTGGTTTATGGAATGAGATATTCATGCTGTCATTTCTGAACAAACTTCTTACACATATATGAGGCCAGAAGTCCTCAGACATTGGAATTTATTGTGCTGACAATCTACCTTTTAACTTCTATTTTCCACAACTATTAAGGAGTTGCCTGTAGTGACATCATGATCCAAATTCTATCTTTATACAGAAGACAAAATTTGGGGCAAGTATGTAAGTCATGGGTTTACACCTAGACATCTTCACATATATTTAATTACTTCCCTCCTGCTCCTGTTTTGCTTATAGACATCCAAGTCTGTTCCACATTCCATCATCCAGTCTTATCCTGTTGTACTTCAGGTGATTTGGTGATATTAGAATTCAATGCAAAACAAATGGAGAGAAACTTTAAACAATATGCCATTCATTAGAAAGTTCCAATCACAGTTCTTCTGGAATCTTGCAGGAGCTAGAATTAGTATTACTAAATCCAGTTTTCAAATATCTAGAGATCCACTAAGTGGCATCAAAGTAAATGTTTTCTAAATTGTTTTCTGCATCTTACAGTCCTTTTAGGAGCGAAGATATGGGAGCTTTAGTAGAATGGGGGAACCCTGCTAATTCAAATTAATGTTTCTTCTAGTCCAGTGATTTGGGTTTTACAGTGACAAACCAGATGCATTCAGTTAAGTTCAGAAACTTGGGCTGGAGGAAGCCTCCAGCAGGTGGTATGTTACAGGTTGGGCATTTTTTAAAACTGTTGGTGGCATAAGCAAAACACTCTTTCCAAACTATTTTGTAAAACAACATATTACTTATATTTGCATGTGTAATATAAATGCACTGCATATTTGCCATGCTATGAGTTTGAGAGTTGTGAAAATTTTAAATACAGTGGCAAAGTAAATATTTCTTAGCAACTGTTTTAATGATTCTTTCAAATTAATTGCAGCATGGAGAAAGGGCCCTGAAAAATAATTATCCATAGCAGAACAGCTACAAAATTCTCACACACGTTTTGATTGATTATAGTTTATGTAAGCATAAACTATAGCATGTATGTGTCTGTCTGTCTATCAATTTATCCCACACACAATCTACTTAATGATCATCTGTTCATGGCAAAATAACTGCCGTGATAAGGAAATGGAGATGAAGTCTAAAGCAAGCAGTCATAAATTAATTTATAATGAAACATGACACTCGTAATTCAGTAAGGAATGTATTTAAAATTTGTCCTGCTAGTTATGTTGGTTTTTCTTGTTGCCCCAAGGAATATGTGACACACTATAGTGTCAGAATATTAAACTTCTTGTGAATACATTTGTAATTATGAAATGGCTGTTTATGAACAATCTCAAATGTTCACAGCAACAAATAATATGGATCAGTCAGAAACCACAAATGAGTTCCCTGTCCTTATCCATCCAAAGTCTGCCACATGTCTGCTCAACATAGTCGCTGATCACAGTCACTCATGCCCTTATGACCCATGGTTGGATTACTGCAATGTGTTCTATGTGGAGTTGCCCTTGAAGACATTTGGAAGTTTTAGCTGATTAAACTTCAGTTAATTATGCCGGTTATTCCATGCATGTGACACCACTGCTCCAAGAGCTTCATTGATTTCATTCTGGGTGCAATTTGAGCTTTCAGTAAGGTAAAGGTAAAGGTTCCCCTCGCACATATGTGCTAGTCGTTCCTGACTCTAGGGGGCGGTGCTCATCTCTGT
>JANHZT010007318.1:223144-233836 GCA_032468215.1 Stegonotus admiraltiensis | reverse complement strand
CTTTTTCAGGATTTCTTTCCCTTCAGATTCCTCCTTCCTTCCTGACTGCTAAGCTCTAATGACACAACATGAATCGGGATTCTTCTGAGTTATATTTTCCATTTACCAACCTAGCATATGTTAGTTTCACATCCAAGTACTAACCAGGTCAAACTCTGCTTTCCTTAATCCTGCTTTCCAGATGTTTTAGACTTGTAATGGGGATTGAAAGTTAACACACTTAGAGAGCTTTGGCTTGGGGCAGTCTGACACTGATTGTTCTGAATGAAGTGGCAGGATGACCTGGAACAATTTAAAATGCTTGGCTTGGTTTCAATGGCTGTTCACAGTGTTCAAAACCCATTAGAAGACGCTGAAATGCTAGACTAAAACCTAGTTACATATGTCACATATTGCTTCTGTCTTCAGTAATAGCATGGGTTCTTCCAGGTGTTCCCCCTCCCCCTTTCCAAATCTAAGAAAAGGTTTTCTAACTGTGGCTTTACAATATTAATCAAAGGTGAAAATGTCTTATCATATTCTATCATCTTTCAAATATTACTCAGCTACAATTTCCAGATCCTTCACCACTGCTATGCTAGTTGGATTGGTTGGAATTGTAATTCAGCCACATCTGGAACACTAGAGATTCCTCACTTTGGATATGCATGACACCAATCATGATACTCTCAGAACTGATGCAAAATAATTTCTTCCCAAGCAATAATGCCTTGGCCAAGTGTTGCTAATATAACAAATATGTGGTGAAATAATTGGAAAATATCCTCTCTTTTTTATTTATTTAACATAGCATGCCAACCAAATTCTTGAATTATATTCATGTTATTTCAGATCCAGAAACAAACCAAAATGTTCCCTAGGTCTAAACAGAAAGAAGCTTGACCTGTGTGGCATGTTCTTACATTAAGAAGGCATCTGAGAATGTTCGCTAATATGACATTTTTCAACAAATGCCTAAACCACAAATTTACCCAACCAAAATGAATAAAATACAATAGTCTAATTCAGTTTCTTTTCCTAAAATGACCCTATGTAATCATTCCAAGCAAAGAAAAAAACTGTTTAATGTACAAAAAATCTTTCTAAAGGCAATTGAATAATTAGACCCCTGATGTTTGCCATGTCAGAGCTATAAAAAGAAAAAGTTAGGGGTATATTTTAAACACAAATACAATGTTGGGGTCTTAAAAAGACAGCTGTAGCAAAACAAAAAGCACTCCTCTTTCACCAAGAGGAATGAAATAAATTATTTTATTCCAAATACTTTCTGGAGAGAAGTGGCTGATAGTTCTGCACTCCATTTAATGAAGTACAGTCTGGTTATGTGGCATAACACTATAATGAAAACTATTACATTTTGGCATATAACTGTAATATATATGCCAAATATATAGCATTTTCAAACTATAATTTGAATGACTGGGAGGACCTGCAGTTCTCTTAGCAAAATTTCTCAGAAGTGGTTGCAATGACTGGCCAAATGTCACTCATCTCCCTTTGTGGGCCTCATAATCTCATAGTTTCTAGCCCAGGTACTTTAACCATTTCACCAAACAACTCTCGTAAGTAAGTAAGTAAGTAAGTAGGTAAGTAAGTGAAGGAAGGAAGGACGGAAGGAAGGAATGAAGGAAGGAAGGAAGGAAGGAAGGAAGGAAAAGAAAGAAAGAAAGAAAGACAGAAAGAAAGAAAGAAAGAAAGAAAGAAAGAAAGAAAAAAAATGGATAGAGGAATCATTCTCTTTCATAACAGAGTGCATTCATCTATCATCTTGGTTCAATTCCAATCTAGCATTTATCTAGGATGGACCTCACTCATTACTGTTTTACCCTGCAATGCTTTAGTTTTGCTGCTTCTTCAGCTTTATTTAACATTACTCTTCCATATCTGAACCCGGACTACTTTTAAATACAGTTTTATTTCACTTTCAAAAAAGGGTTTCTCCTTTTTTTCCATAAATATCCCAATTGTAAAACTGTGGTTGGAAACACCTCCATGCCTCAGTCCATTAGTTCAGCAACTTGAAATGTATCTGAAAACATCATTCTAAAGACCCATGTCCACCTTTGCTACTCTGCTCCACCAAACCTTAGAAAGAATGATAGGAAATTGCTCTTTCCCTGGCACATCATGCTTGATAATGATGGTGACCAAAGGAGGCAGAATTTATTGATTACTTTCTTCTACTTGGATTAAAACCATAAGGATAGCACAACATATCAGCCTTATTATTGTGGCAAAATAGGACTAGACAATTGAGGCAGCAAATCTGCTTGCTTACCTGGTCTTGGTGAAAAAAGGTGTGACATGGACTAGCTAGGTATCTAGAGATCTCTGTCCATCCAGACTCCACTGAGGTTGGGTGGAAATACATTTAAGTATGTTAATAAAAATAACTGATAATTTTTTGCCTTACCTTAGCTCAATGTCTGTCCTTCCTTTTTGCTGAATTCTTATTTCTGAGCTTCCCTTGGCTTCTTTCCTTTATTTATAGTCCATGTATTCTTTAGAAGAGCCTCCTTAATTCAGGAGTCTGTGCCCTTTATTTTCCTCTTGTGACATATATAAGCTGACATACACATAAGAAACATTTTGGGGTATATGTGTGTGTGATTGTATGTTTTATACAATCCTTTGTAAATTGGAGCATTGACTGCAGCGTTGCTGAAATAGAAAAAGGGAGAGTGATTTAGAGACCACCACTTTTCTTCCAACATTTCCTTGAAAGGTTTTTACAAAATGATTTTAGTCTGCTTTGGTGATATTGGCTCATGTCGTGTTTGTTCACAATAGAAAATTGTTCCATAATGCAAGTCTTCACCCAGGTCAGACCCAGTGAGTTTCCCCAAACTAATACAGTTTGGAACATTCTACCTCTGAACTGGAGCTCAAAATGCAGCATTTTGCAACCTCAAAAAAGAATTGTTGCCTTATTCAAGCAGCCATATACAGTATGTAGTGTAGGTTTAAGGTTTGAAAAAAGATACTCTGGTTTTAAAGACATTTTGTGCTTGTGCTTCTACATATTCAGAGCAACTATTCTATGCACAATCACAGAATCTGGCTGTCAGGCTATTGTACTTTCCATCTCTCTACATACCCACCAAACACCCACCCTTAGTTCCAGCTAGTCAATCATCTTTCCTTCTCTCCAGGAGCTGAACAGTATTCCTTTGAGCAGGTGAATTGCCTGTGAATCAAATTTCCAATGGTGTCAGAGGCTGCACTGCCATAAGAATATTGCTCCAAGTTTCTTGGAAGGAAGGCAGATGATAGGCAGATTAAATAGACAGAATACAATACAAATATTCCTCCACAGTATGCAATAAGGTTCATTCATTCTTTATTCTGTACCTTCGAAGTAATTCTGCACTGGCCAATCTGATACTGGTAATATCTCTTTCTGTGGCTTGAAGTATTCTTTTGAGAAGGTAATATTAATTTTTAAAAAGAGCCTCTAACAGAACCGTAGCAGGTATAATGGGGAAACTATACCACTAGCCATTTTTCATGGTTCAGCTTTCATTTAGTAGGTCACGTAATGCATCCCTTCAGCTTTACAACCCTAAGCAAAGTATATGTGTCAGACGTCAACTTTTTGATAAATGCACAACAATCTGCTCCACAACATGATTGCACTTTATAACTTAAACAGGTGCCATTATTCACCAGCATTTCACTCTGAACTTTATTCCCTAGTTTTTTTTACTCCTAACTAAAAAGATGACATGCAATTCACATCTGAAGAATTGTTCTCCATGTTTCAACCTTACGGACATTACAATGGAAAGTTTAAGTTATTTCCCTCACCTGCTCAGATCTGTGATTTATGATGGCCAGAATATTGCATACGCACTACATTATATAAATGGCTCTGAGCAGCATACGGAGACCCCTTCATAGTAGGGAAGGTCAGCCAGAAGCAACTGTATCTGCAGGCAAGGAATTTTTTTTTTGTCCTTTTCAGGAGACTTGGAATGAATAACAACCAAAATAATGTGTGGCTTTTCTCCTGATCCTGGCTAAGATTTCTTTAAATTGAAATGCCTCAAGATTCTAAAGCATTAATGTCCATTCTGAATCACAACATGACAAAATTGCACATGAGTGTGTAAGGGTCTATGTCTGCATCATGACTCAAATTTTCTCTTTCTTTACCATGGATATCTCTGTGCACTTCGCCTCTTGTCAAGTGTCTGTAACAAAGAAACATTTTTTTCTGAGGGGAGAGAAAAAACAGCAGATCACTTGGAGAATGGACAATTTACTTACCAAAGCTTAGAACTAAACCAAATGTTTACTTGGAGAAGGAACAGCAGAATTGTTTGGAAAGGAAAGCATTTACTCTATAGTAAACCCATTGAGTTTATTTCCCATGAGAATTTGCATCTGATTATAAACCTCAAAAAGTTGTTGCATTCTGATGATGATTCTTCCCTTCCTTTCTTTCAGAGAGAGAGAAAGAGAGAGAGAGAGAGAGAGGGAGGGAGGGAGGGAGGGAGAGGGAGAGGGAGAGGGAGAGGGAGAGTGTTTCTGACTAGCCCAATATTGAAATGATTCATCTGTTTGAAAGACAAGAAGTGTCTTTTACCCTGTCCAAAGGAGAAATGTATTAAAATTCCATTTGTTGACTTCATGGAGTCAACATTGTATTTGATTTCCCCATCTATAGCTGCAGGGAACACTATTACCACTGTTACTGCTGCTAGGTATAAAAGCACTAATACAGCAAGTAATTTCTACCATCTTTAGCTGAGCAGAGAGACTGGCTTTGTCAACCACTTTAGCTTAATATATTATATAAACCCAGTATGCATTATTTGATGACTTATCAAACCCCAAGCATTGACTTAATTGAGTAAATCTGGAGTATGTTCATGATAGATATGGATGGCAGGTGAATAATATAGCCACTGCAGTTTCCTAAACTAGAGATAGACAAACTTTCTGATAGTTGTATGTGTCTAGTAATTTGGGGAGGGAATAATTTTTCTACTCCAATCTTTTGCTTATTAATATTTTCAAATGAGTCTAAAATAGTGTTTTTATGATAGAATAGTTGAGAAAATATAAGGGATGGATGCCCATGATCAATTTATAATGGTAATGCAGAATATTTTCAAGGCTCTGCAAGGGAAGCCAGGGTAGATTATAGTGCAATGTTATGTATCTGAATCCTATATGCTCTTATTCCCAATGATATTTATTCCCATGTAAGTACTGAATATACAGTAAGATTACAGTCTTAGATTTAAATTCTGAAAATGACCCAAAGAGACTACAAGCAAAATATTTCTCTCCTTCTCTCTTTCGGAGTTTCTCTCCAATGACCTGGAAAAAGCTATTTGTAAACAAAACTTATCTCTTCTAAATAAGGGTATCATCTATACCACAACAAACTGATTTATTGCTAATTACTTATTGGTAATGCATAGATGAAAGTTTCCATAGACAGTTAACTTTTTGGCAGTCTTATAAAGCTCCATTTCCTTTTTGAGAAAAGCATAGCACTTTTACATTTGTGATGGAAATACCCCTGCAATTTTGTTGTGTCCCATGAAAAACAGATTCAAGTCCATTGAAGAAAAAGCAGAGCTTGACAAAGTTTGATGAATGTAAACAAGAAAATTCAAGACTTTCTAAGATAAACTCAGGATTTCTGAAATCTTCTCCGCATATCTTCAAAGTAGCCCTATATTTATCACTAGGTAGAACTACATATTACACATATGTATGCTCATATATACATGAGCACATTACATACATGAGCACATTACATACATGACATTACATACACACATTACATTCATTAGATACATGAGCACATGCTCATGTATGTAATGAATCTCTTACTGGAAAATTTGGGAGCAGGGCTGCTTACTATTTCCCAGTAACAATTTTCTATTACAATTCTTTCAGAATTCTTGTATTTCAGAATAGGTTGATCCATATAAAGACATTTGGTGTGTCACAGGAAAAGCAATTGGGAGTTGGGAGGGGGAAATTATTTTTAAGAATTAAAAAACAAACCTTCCCAAACTGCTTCTCTTTTTTCCCTTGGTAAGTAACACTTTCTAAAGAAAACAGATTTTTTAAACAACTAAAACAAATAATAGCAATATCAATAGCACTTAGACTTATATATCACTCCATAGTGCTTTACAGCCCTCTCTAAGCAGTTTACAAATGTCAGCATATTGCCCCCAACAATGTGGGTCCTCATTTTACCAACCTCAGAAGGATGGAAGGCTGAGTCAACCTTGAGCTGGTCAGGATCGAACTCCTGGCTGTGGGTAGAGTTAGCCTGCAATACCGCATTATAACCACTGTGCCATCACAGCTATAAAATAAATAATTTTATTTTCTGAATATCCGGACTATGTACTATGAGTCAGTTGAAAATTAGGCAGCTTTATAAATCCAATAAATATATAAAATAGTGTTTCTAATTATCAATAACTTTTTACCTTGGCAGAATGGGATATTTGCAGACAAGATTAACCATTCAGGCATTTTGCCCAAGAATAGCAATTTCAGTTTGGTGAGTTCCAGAAAGACCACATTTACTATTGTGTTTGATGAAATGATTGATTGATTGATTGATTATGTGCCATCAAGTTGTTTTCAACTCCTAGCAACAACATAGATAAATTAAATGAAATTGATAAAAATGTCCCAGTAGAACTCAGCATAGAGGTGTTCTTAAACAATAGTGGTGAAGACATCAGAAATGTATGTATGTAGTAATCAGGAAGTTATGATGAATGAGAACACTCTCATGCTTTTTGTCCTTTGTTCATTTGCCCACTAACAAAATAAAAAAAAATATGGACAGAATGGTTAACAAAAAGGAAAGACCTGAACATTCAAAGTTTTTTTTTTCAAAAGTTCCTTAGAGTTATTTCATCCCAGCTCAAACAGACTCCTTGTAATCTTGTTTAATGAAAATGGCTAGGGATGACATGATAGTAGATATCTCAGGGGTTGCCACAAAGAAAAGGAAGTCAAGCTATTCTCCAAAGCAGCTGAAGACAAGACAAGAAGCAATGGGTGGAAACTAATCAAGGAGAGAAGCAACCTAGAACTAAGAAGAAATTTCCTGACACATATAACAATTAATCAGTGGAACAACTTGCCTTCAGAAGTTGTGGGTGCTCCAACACTGGAGGTTTTAAAGAAGAGATTGGGCAACAATTTGTCTGAAATAGCGTAGGGTTTCCTGCTTCAGCAGGGGGTTGGACTAGAAGACCTCCAAGCTCCCTTCCAACTCTATTATTCTATTATTCTGATGATCTATTTTAACATTCCTTGGCTTGGGTGGATGAATCTGCAAAAAACACTAAATGCTACCCTAGTCCTGTGTGATACATTATTTCTACTTCTCACACAAAGCAGTTTGATTGGAGAGTCTTGAATCAATCATTCATTGATTGTTTCTTTTGCTAGAGCTGCCCATCAAAATAATTAATCATCTCTTCTCTGTTCCACACCTCTTCACCCCAAACTTTTCCTCATTCTGATAAAATGTAATGACTTGCTTAGATACCTAGCCTTAAGATGCTTCCATACACCATCGTTTCCATTCTCCAGTCTTCAGATGCAGTGTGAACTGAGTAGACTGACAACTCACAGTCAAAGACTTGAAACAAGCAAAAATGTTAAGGCAAGAAAAAGGGCAGGGAGGCAAGGAAGCAGAATGAGGCAAGACAGAGCATCCAATAATTGATGATTGGAGGAAGGGTGATATGAAAGCTCTTACAATGGAAAAACAGACTGCTGGCCTAGGCATTGATGACCCTGATAGGATGAAATCATGCCATGAAGCTCTGCCCTTTTCTATTCCACACAAATGCTTCACCATATCCACCATGGACAGTTCTGATTGCCCTGAAAAGGTTCAGTTTCTTTGGGTATATGCATATGCCATTTAGAGGGCTATCATTCTAAGAGATGGAGCATTTTAGAAAATTGCATAAATGAGAGTGCTGGATAAGACTATATGGAGAAATTGTAAAGTGAAGGAGCTAAATTTGTTGACTAGATTAAAGAAGCTGGGTAGGGCTGGGTGGTGTTCAATAAAAATTGTGAAGTACTAAGGGGAGGAGAAAGGAGATTGGAAGTGTGGTTCTGATGCCTATTCCAGGCTCTGTGGCCTCAATCCTGGGTCAGCCACTGGTATGCTGCGAACCAGTGGTGAAATCCAAATGTTTTTACTACTGGTTCTGTGGGCGTGGCTTGGTGGGCGTGGTGTGGCTTGGTGGAGGTGGCAAGGGAAGGATACTGCAGAATGCCCATTCTCTCCCCACTCCTGGGGGAAGGATATTGCAAAATCTCCATTCCCACCCCACTCTGGGGCCAGGCAGAGGTGGTATTTGACGGTTCTCCGAACTACTCAAAATTTCTGTTGCCAGTTCTCCGAACTGCTCAAAATTTCTACTACCGGTTCTCCAGAACCTGTCAGAACCTGTTGGATTTCACCCTTGCTGCGAACCATATTTTTTAAAAAATAGTTAATTATTTATTAATTTAATGCACGGTACTAAAGTTTACTGTTATACTATTGACTGTGGATTGCTTAGTGCTTACATTATTTGTTGTGCATACATTTAGTCCTGATTATGTTGTATTGTTTTAATAAGTGTTTTCCTATGTTTTGTTTTTAATATTTTTTTCCCTTTAAGCCAACATTTTAATGAATCTGGCTGAATTTGGTGTGATGTTTAAACAAAAAAATGAAGTCAGTTTTTCGACTCCACTGAGCTTTATGAGGATGGGCAAATTCAAACTATCAAAAGATGCCACCCTAAACAGTTTTGTATCAAAGAATATTGTTTTGTTTGTTTGTTCAATGGACAGCAATATATGGTTGAGAGAAAGAAAGAGAGAGAGATGCTGTGAGGCAAAAATACTAAGTATTTTGATACGTTTGAAATCTGTTACCTGGCAAACCGAGGCTGCTTTGGAGTTGCTCAAATCAATTCAGATTTTTCCAGAATATGCTTGAATTAGTTCAGTTAGATTTGGAATTCATGTCTATATGTGTGTATGTCTATGCATGATCCTTAAAAATTAACATTCCAGGCAATAAAATTTAATTGATGTTGATTTTATGTTTGATTGATGAAAGAATTACTGTGAACTTTATGTGTGAAAAGGATCCTACCCTAGTAACAGTTCTTTTTTTTTAAAGACAGTTTTTATGAAGTAAATGATTTCTTGAAAGCAAGCTAGATCATTTCACAGATCTATCTGAAATATTTTTATCCTATTTTGGTCTTGGTCTGAGTTTTTGTCTGCGCTGGCTTTGAGTTGTGTAATATTTATGAGATTCTTAATCTGTGCTCTAAGGCCCCAAACACAAAATTAATTCTAGAGGAGGAGACAGAACAAATTACAGATGACTCATTTGTAGTGTGGTTTCAGGATAATTCCTGCCTTTTGCCAATTTATCTATCCCTGAGAGGTCTCTCAGTTTTCTACACAACTTTTGGACTTATATAAAATGGAGATGGACCGATAGTAACAAGTGAGATCACGAGAGTAATGAGGTAATTGCTCTTTTCTTGTTGCATTCCTTTTTAGTTTTTCCAAAGTAAATCTTTAGTTAAAAATCTTTTAAAAGAAGTTCTTGAATTACAATAGCATCCACAGGAGCAGATGGTTTTAATGGATAAGATATACGAGTATCTTAATCAAATTGAGTCCATGTTTTTTCCCCTTAAAGGTCACCATTCCCCGCTCCCCCTCCACCATCCCAACGTACTAAGTATTTATATCTGGAAGCTGGTTTTCCAAAAAACTCATATACTTGCTAGCCCTTTGTTTTTCATTAACCTGACTCTCTTCTCATGAACTGAAGTTCCCAGCATGTTTAGGCACCCTGGAACCCAGTCTGTGATTCCCAAGGCTAAATTTATGTAAGCCCTTGGAAAGAATGACATAAAAAAATATCACTGTGGAGTTCATTATGATTGTTTTTCTTATGATTTTGGTATTCCAACTTCATATTATGGTTCCAACTTTAATGGTACTATTTTTAGTTGTATTCAAATATTCATATTTGGTGCAATAACCAGATCAAAATAACCTTATTTAAGCCGTTTTAAAGCTGTTTTAAAACCAAATGTCTTAGCCTTCAATCATTAGAGCAGCAATGGGTTTCATCCGATACCATTTGCGTGCAAAGTGTGTGCGCGAAGAGAACCAGTGGTAACACCATTTGGAATCCACCACACACACACACACACACACACACACACGTTGTGTGATGGTTTATGTGGTGGTTTAAAAAGCATTTGCTAAGGTAAAATGTGAACCTGTTGTGGCCCGCCAGTAGCCTGCGCGGATCATGGTTGATCCCAATGACGAGGAGGCTAGTGTGGTGTTGTGCCAGAGCCGGCGCAGCCGGTGCTCGCGTCGGACAGTGAGGAGGCTGAAGAAGATGTGGTGCCAGAGGCAGTGACTCAGCCAGGGCCTTCAGAACCTCCAGAGGTTCCTTCAAGTGAAGAGAGCGGAGGAGCCTCTTCTCAATGCTCGAGCACGCAGGGCTGCCAAAAGGCAGGAGTGACTACTCAAGAGGAGGAGGTCTCCTTGAGAGTAAGGCTTGAGGATAATTGGACACTCCCTTAGCCTATTTAAGTCACATGCCATTAGTAAGTTTCTTGCTGGAAACAACTTGTAATTATCATCAGAGCA